>JBCAUA010069142.1:0-11075 GCA_038406235.1 Peronia verruculata
CATTCTGACAACATTTTCGACGCTTAAGTCCTTATGATTTCATTGCCCGAGGGTAGGGTGCGGGGCGCAGTGGCTCTGTGGTTTGGCGTCTGCCCATAGTAAAAACAGGCCGGGATCGACTGCCGTGTCCTGCAGCGTGGGATGGATGGACGCGAAGATCGAAAACCCACATTTTTTCAGTGACTCAACGGTCCCCTGGCTTTCTGTGGGTAGGGTAGCCCGACGTCTAGCCCTCTCCGATAAGGGCGAATATATTTCGGAGGTATTGTGAGTAGGTTACGTACGTTAATGAATTCTTGGCTGTTCAAAATCAATGAAAGAGCAGGCCGCCTGCCGCTTTCCGGGCAAAACTTTTAAATTCCAAATTTCTACCCACAATATTTCTCAGCAAAACTCGACAACTTCTAAAAAGCTGAGATAACCCTACTTTCTTTGGATTGAAAGGGAAAAAGAAACTTGCTTTGTCCCCTTCAGGAATCTAGTCGTTACTTGGACTAATATCCTTTTGGAAATTCTAGTGTAGTAGCTATAACTTATTTTACTGTTTACCCCTACCCCTTTTCCACACCGTTTGGGCCTGGGTATGAATGTAGGTTTTTTGCTCCTAACCGCAGGTGGTGAAAGTCCGCCATCAGTGGGACGTCTCCCAAGGAATACCATTCTCGACGTTCCAGCTGTAACATCTCTCCTCTTTCCTCCTCCTCCCCCCTCTCTCTCTCTCGCTCTCTCTCTCTCTCTCTCTCTCTCTTCTTGCTCCTGCCTTCTGTCCCACTCTCTTTTCTCTCTTCTTTTTGCCGTGTAAAAGTATCTTGCCGTGCAAGGCAAAATAATCTTAGCGGTGATCGTGTTGTCGTGCTGTTGAACCCCAACACAAACAAACAAACAATCCTAACATTTGTTACATGTTTTTTTAGGAAAAGAAGAAAGAGGGAGAATGGAAGAGGCGAAGATGTCTCTCCAGAACAGTAACTACAGCTACAACCGCAGCAACAAGAAAATCAGATTTGTACACTTAGGTCGGTATTGAATCGAGGCGGCCATCAATATGCAAATAGGATCATCCCGTGGCGGGCGCGCGCCCAGAAGTCACGAGCGGTGTACAGTAATCTGCTGTCTCATTAGGAAATGGATTCGCCTGGCCCGACCCAAACAAGAGTGAGGTGGGGGTGGGGTGGGGTGGAGAGTCGGTAAATGGGGGGTGGGGGGGGGGGGAGTAAGGAGAAAATGAGAGGGGAGATGAATCAGTATTGACTACCTTATCTATCTATCTATCTATCTATCTATCTATCTATCTATCTATCTATCTATCTATCTATCTATCCCAAGTGTTTTTATGACGGATGTTTCTTCGTGAGCCAGTTACCTATCTTCAAACGTTCATTTCAATGAAGTACTGTCATTCTTAACACACTCTTACGTTCACGCCTTGATTAGGTTAGAGAGAGAGAGAGAGTTACTTTCATGGGGCTACTGCTTTTCTCGAGAGTACCGGATTTCATGTAGTGCCGTCTTTTTCTTAAGGGCGTTGTTAAACTGTCATGGGGTACTCTCTGGCTAAGGAATTAGTCCGGAGAATGTGACCCGCTCCTGCCAATGATATCGATAGGTACGATCAATGGAAGAGAGCAGGAAGTGCGAATGAGGGCCAGCATTGGCAGGACGGGTATTTATCTACTGATGGATGATGGTGATTACCCCTAGTGAGTACATCCTTCGGCCATGTCTGTCTTTCTTGAACATTACACAGCCCAATGTAGCAAACATGAAACAGGATGAAGATACAGTCACTAAGACCGAATATATATAAGAATTCTGAGTAGTTTGATGTAAAGAAGTTTCCACAATGTATGGGCCTTTACGATGGATAGGAAATATTTACATATATAAGAACCTGCACCTTTTCAATGATTCAACGACCTCCTGGTTTCTTGGATGGAGAAAACCGGCGTCTAGCCTTCTCGGATAAGGACATATTATATATTTCGTTGGTGTTTGGGTTTAACGAGAATTGAGAAATCGGGCTTTGAAAGTGATGTGGGAGGGGAGGGGGGGGGCTGTCGCACATCGATTTTTCTTTATTGCAAAAATCGAAAGTTCATTCCTTTCTGAACAAGACAGTATCGGTCTTACCCTCGATTTGTAATAGTATTTCCTCACTGAAATCGGCTCTTTTGTGAGATAGGTATTTAGATTTATGCATTCAACCGTTCATTTAAACTCGATTCTCGCAGAATTTCGGTGATTTCTGGCAGGTCCCTCCTTGTCTCTTTAAACAGCAATATCTGTGGCTAGAATAGAGCTAGCTCAATTTTTTTTTTTTTTTTTTGACCATCTGAAATGATATGAAATAAGCTTTCACATGGTACCAAAAACTCCATATAATGGTGAAAAATCGACAAACATCTCATTCTGCTGGCTGCAAGAAGGTATCGTGCCAAGATACATGGCAAGATACTATTTCCTACTTAGTTATACGGTGCCAGATGGACATTATAGTTACTTAACCATACTTAACGTCCGTTGTGAAGCCTCTCAGAACAGTCTGGTGGTGTGTTATCCTACCTGAACTTTGCACTTCGATGTTTCTAGACTTTTTGTTTTTGTTGAATAAAATATAATATGCTCCCATACATGCCCTCATATACGTCGGCTCATGGCGTGTAACGGAACGTACCGGTATCAGATCACTTTGTTGACCTGTCGCCAACCAGCAGAGGCATTGAATACAAAAGAAAGCAAGTCTGGGAGTTTGGATTACCTGTAGGCATAACGGTTAAGAATGGTGAACGATTCTCTATAAAATATTTCATAATATTTTACTGTCTTAGAGAGAGAGATATAAAGATATAAAGAGAAAGATAAAGAGAGAGACAAAAAGAGAGATACAGAGAGAGAGAGAGAGAGAGAGACAAGCAGACAGACAGAGCGCAAATCTGAAACGATTTGCTGGATTTGATGTTTTCACTAAAGCAGTGCTTTGTCAGACATCCGCCGCCCCAAAGCTCATTGCCAGTTCGTTCAGCTGGGTACACACTGGTTGTCTCCCCTGCCCCTTGTCTGATCCACCCTCAAACGAAGTTGAGAGAGATAGAGAGAGGGAGATAGAGAAATAGACAGGTGACAGATAGGCCGACAAAGAGAGAAAATAGAAAGAGGATGCACGGGGAGGAATTAGGTTCAAGACATGATCAGTAACAAACGAACCAGTGGTCAGTTGATTGGTACATTCCGCCCACTGTCCACTGGGCAGATATTTTAGCTGTAGGAAATACGGACTATGCCGGACATCGATCTTGTTCACATGTCCAGCCCATAGATTCTGTCCTGGTGTTTAAGTTCGGTCGTGATTTGCTGTTCTCTACAGTTGAAATAACGGAATGTTTATCTATTGCTGAAATAGCGATGTGGTCAATGACCGCTGTTGCTGTTCTGAGGAAGGCTATAACTGTTTTTGATTTAGTCAAGACAATGTGTACCTCTGTTTATCTAACAAAACGGTTAGCTCTATTGATGAACTAGTAATAATAGTTTGAAAAAAAAGCATTTATTTAACGTGTCTCCGTAAGCGGTTTACAGCCGACTATTACCCGGACAGACCCAAATGGAGACAATCATTACATTCTCGTTTTTCTAGAAAGCATTCATAGCGCCTGCCTCTTAAGCGTTCTAAACCTTATAGATCTATAATGTAAAACTAATGAAACAGTGATCAGTATTGCAGATTTTACGAATTGTTGTCTTGATGAAACCTTGCATACAACGTTTACAGTTTACATCTTTGTAAATTCTGACGGTATTTGTTCAAATATTTTATTTTCTTTAATCGGGTGTCTGATAGGATTAGGGAAAAAAGGCAATTTTCTAACGTATGGCATGAATTTTAGAAATATAAAGGACAGCTTTTATGAGACAGTATGTCACTAGTTCTAAATTTTGATGTTTTAATAAGATGTTGGTGGATATTTTCATACCGTGAAGAAATCTTAGCGTTTTCGGAGAAAAGCTTTTAGCAAAGTTTGTTTCAAGGAAATGAAGACCATTTCGTTACTGAAGCCCTGTCGTGATCAAGACCACGTTTTGGTGAGGTATTGTCTCTATTAATGTATACCACTTAAATCTGAGTATATTTAGAGAGATCTTGGTCATCTTTTGTGAGGCTGCAATCAATCACACGAGCTGAACCCGAGCTCTGTTCTTTGGTGTTCTATGTCCACCTTTGAGCTATTTGGAGTGTCATATGAAAGAGTGATAGCAAATCCACCATATAATGTAATTGTTTCGCCGATCACTTGCCCAGGCAGATAGATTTAAAAAATCAGTTTGACCTATCTCCTATGTGAAAAAAAAAAAAAAGAAAAAAGAAAAGAAGTTTCTTAGCATAAAAATCACATTTTCTCAAAAATACGAAAAATATAGATAGAGCAAACAGAGAAATAAACTCACTAAAGGTTTTTCTGTGAATGTGTGTGTGTGGGGGGGGGGGGGGGAGGGGAGACCCGAGTATTGGCAGGATGGGCGGTCCCTCCTGATGGATGGAAGCGGACATTGGTCACAAATTTGGCCATTTCCTCTGTGGCATCGACCCCAAGGTTCAGTGGCACTTCCGGTCAACTAGGGACTCGGGTTGTCTCCCCTGATCCTCGTCCTTTATTCCTCAAACAAACAAGAGGAGAGAGAGAGAGAGAGACAAAGAGAGAGAAGAGAGAGAGAGAGCGCGCGCTCAGAGAGAAGAGTGAGGGGTGCATAGTCTTTATTGAGAAGACCATCACCTCTTCAGCTGAGTGATCTTTTGTCTTCTCCCCTCTCCCCGGCCCCCTTTCCTTCTACAAGGTCCCGGGATATAGACGTTGGACTGCCATCTTTGGCGCTTCAGGGATGACATCAGTCTCTTCTCTCTCTCCTTGCTCCTGTCTTCTGTCCCACTTTCTTTCCTCTTTTCTTCTTGATATGTAAACGTATCATACGGGGTTTGGCACAATACAGCCATGATCGTGCGGATGTGTCGTTAAACTCCAACACAAACAAACAAACAAACAAACAAATAAACAAACACCTCTTCTTTCATGAGATGTTTTCATTCTAAAGATATGACCAGAGATTTAGCCCAGATGAAAGAGATGAGGATCCTGTCTTCTGAGACTGCAATCAGTGGCATGGAGAACTGAGCGGGGATTAGGGGGAGGAACCAGTACTAGTTCCGGTCAACTCAGGGCAGGGAGTTGTCTCTCCTGACAATTGTTTTGCCTTCTCTCAAACGAAGCTTAGAGACGGAAAGAGAGAATGGGAGAGAGAGGGAGAGATAGAAAGAGGGAGAGGGGGAGAGAGGGGGAGAGAGAGAATGAGGGAGAGAGGAAGAGAAAGGGAGAGAGAGACAAGGGGAGAGAGAGAGAAAGGGAGAGAGCGGGAGAGGTATGGAGAGATAGAAAAGAAGAGAGAGGGAGAGAGAAAGGGAGAGAGCGGGAGAGGTATGGAGAGATAGAAAAGAAGAGAGAGGGAGAGAGAAAGGGAGAGAGAGGGAGAGGGATGGAGAAAGAAAGGGAGAGAGGGAGGGAGAGAGAGGGAGAGAGAGGGACAGAGAGAAAGGGAGAGAGTGGGAGAGGTATGGAGAGATAGAAAGGAAGAGAGAGGGCGGGAGAGAGAAGGGGGAGAGGGAGGGAGAAAAAGAAAGAGAGAAGAAAAGGTAGGACGAGAGAGATGGAGAGAGACACAGGGAGAGAAAGGGGGAGAGAGAGCGAGGGGGAGACCGACCGAGAGTGAGAGACAAAAAAAAAAAAAAAAGAGAGATGGGGAGAGGGGCAAAGCGAGAGAGAGAGAGAGAGAGAGAGAAAGAATCGGGGAGAGAGAGATAGAGGAAGGGGTAGACAAGAGAATGCGGGACTACGGAGGAATTAGGTTGAAGATAGCGGTCAGTGACAGACGCCGTTGTAGTATCCAATGGTCAGTTAACTGGTGCATTCCGCCCACTGTCCACTGACAGATATCTTATCTGGGAGCGCTGGGTGGGGGGGGGGGGGGAGGGGGTGGTAAACGAACATCACCCTTCTTGACCTGCCCACCTCATTTATTCCCTCCCTTAGTTTGTGTCATTCGGGATTCGCTCCTTTCCAGTATAAAGTACGCGAAACTGTTTGTATTTTTGCCTATTTTGGCTAAAATAAAGAACGATTCCATCTACCAATCTTGTTGAATTAGCAAATTAATGATGAGTTTGGCCGAACAGGCAAAACAGATATCTATTCATAAGGTAGCAAAACAGAAAGTGTTACTACCGCTGGACCAGCAAAATTAACATGTATTGCTGTTGTTGAGGTTCGAATGGGTTCTTTCTGTTGACGTGTTTATACCCAGAACAGTAATAATGGAGTTTTGAAATTCACAATGTATTCTGTTATACAACCAAAAGAGAACCCACGGCCTCCGTGGGAGATTTTTAGAATATATTATAGCCCTGAGACTTGAAGCGTATGGCAAAGCGTGCGCATCTCGATGTTGATATTTCGGTTTATTAAACTGGATGTTACTCAAAGAAAACGTGTTTAGAACGCTTCATGACATCGAACGTACAATTCGGATCAAGCAAGCTCGCGACTTAATTATTCACTTATTACCGCATTGGTAGAATACCGTCAAAGATATTGAGCTTTAAATAAATAAATAAATAAGTAAAAACTAAAGCTCAATGTCTTTGACGGTATTCTACAAATGCCGTAATAAGTGAATAATAAAGTCACGAGCTTGTTTGATCCGAATTGTACGTAAATAAATAAATAAATAAATAAAAACTATTTATTTATTTTTAGTTTATGTTAAAAAAAAACAAAAAACAAAAAAAAAACACAGATCCATGCAACAATATTGTGTGCCGAATTTCATAAAGCAGTTTTCGAGTGCATAAGCCTATTGTGGCTTTTCTTGCAATTTTATAATATAGATAAGATAAAAAGATTGACAGAACATGAATAAGTAGAATAAAACAAAACAAAATATAAAATACGCAGCAGTATCTAATTAAATGGAAGCATTTAACTATCCAATGTTTTACAAGATCTGTGTGCAGTGTTATTCCGGAAATGTGTTTGGCTGGATTCATTCGCGGCTTTCACTTTTGTATTTATTTAAGCATAAGCTGACGTATTTCCTCTTACTCTCAAATGCCATATTGTGCCATGTCCTTCTTCTTATTTCTCTCTTTTCTTTGTACAATACATTGAATTTCCATGACATTTCAAATGTCCCGAGGTTCCACGCTCCAGCTACTCTTCGACTTCTTTAAAATACTTTGACAAACTTTGAACGCAGGTTATCCTGAGACAGTTGCGATATCGTTTTGCGATCTCATCTTTAATATGTTCTAATCAATTCAATCTTTATCGCTGTAATTTTCACAACACCAGCAATTTAGACAGAATGCCTTTTTTCTGAAAACTTCTAATTTCACAACATCGAGATTTCATTTTGTAATTCCTCCTTTTAAAACATGGTGAATGAAATGTCTCTGGGCCAGTCGAAATGAGTGGGAAGTCGGTGGACTAGAACCGAGAAATTGGGCTTTGAATGTGATTGAGGGGGGGGGGGGGAGTGTCAAACATCGAAGTTTTCTTTATTGCAGAAATTGAAAGCACTGTGATTTCTGAACAAGACCATATCGGTCTTACTCTAGATTTACAAATAGTATTTCACTTTTTCTGAGGCAATTTATGTAGATAAATGCGTTCGACTGTTCGTTTAAACAAGATTTCTCGGAATTTCGGTCATTCCTGAGGTTGCCCCTCTTTGTCTCTTGAAAATACAAGTATAACAAGAGTCAGGCTAGAATAAAGCTTGTTCAAAACTGTCTTCACCATCTGGAAGGGTATGAGATAAGCTTTCAAATGACACCAAAACCCACATGGTGGAAGGTCGACAAACGTCTCATTTAGACTCGCTGGGAGACAGATATAGTGCTTAGAGAATAAGACTTGGGGAATAACATTGAACGTTTTACAGCACTGTGGCAAGTTCTGGTTGAATATGTAAAGAGATAATTGAATTGGTGATGACAAAGGCGTTTTGACAAGTTAGGTGAGCAGTCCCTGTCGCTGGGCTTCCCAAGGAACTAAAATAATGACTCATCAGAAATGTCCCAACGTCCGATCTATCCCAGCTAAGCGACATCTAATAACAGGCCAACCCTTGCTTCGGTCCCTGTCCGCTGGCTGGTGTCGCACAAACTCTGGCAGCAAATGAACTCCATTTCGTGTGGCCGCGCAGATCGTTTTGTAACATCTGAAGTTTCTGGCTCTCAGAATGGACAACTCGTGACAGGGTGCAAAACGAGGGAGGAAATTGGGAAACACAGCCGAGTGGAGCCAGAATTCGAATGAGATGACATAAAGTCGTAACTGCGAGAGCAGTAAGGTCGTCTTGCTTTTCGTGAGCTATAAAAATACTTAATCAAATTATCCAATGTTAATGGACGTTTAGATGTCTAAACCCACTTCTGTGGACAAAAATCATAATTTTTCTCGTTATTATTATTAGTTTTTCTTTAATTGCTAGTCATTAACTCGCTCTAAACTCATCAGATCTTCTCCTGCTCATTAGGTCCATTGCGGTTGTGGACTAGGAGCAGGTTTTCCATAGAATTTTGTTTCTTTGTTCATCCCTGAAAGTTGTCGGTCTATATTTTTCCATATAGTAGCTCAGTTTTAGCAAGACCACCACATTTTGGCACAATGTTGTATTGTCTATATTTCCTTTTCTTCACTGTTATGGCAACTTGTAATCTTCCTTGCCTGTAATCATATCCATTAATAACAGTATAACGTGAAGACAGTCAAAGACACTTTCAACACAATAATTATCATGGGTCTCATTCTTTGAGGACTGGGCGACCTGTGTTAGTTTGGAGGCAAAATAATTAAACTGGTGTAGTATCAATGTCTTAGGATCACATTTTCGTATGGTACAGTGCGTTCAAAATGTTTCCTAATATTTGTTTTCACTTCCAGCCAAACTCTTACAAACTGAGTGAATATTAGCAGAAGTGTTTTGAAAAGATTACTTATATAGACCAATTAAATACAATAATAACAGAGAGCATTTACATAGCGCTTATTCCCTTAAAGAACAAGCTATATGCGCTTTACAATCTATTATTACCCTGACAGACCTAAAGAAGACATCCATAGACGTTCTCAGCTTCCTGGGAAGCATACAAGGCGGCTGCCTGCTAGACGCTCAAATCCTTATCAATCTAACAAAATCAGTTACTATCTTTAGAAAGGTACCCATTTAAACCTATGTCGAGTCAGGAAATCTGTGTAAATAATGTCTTTCCAAGGGACATAATATCGAGACCAGTCAGAATTCGAACCCGGGACTTTACACCCCGAGTCTGATGGGCCAGAAAAGGGTGTCCTTTATCTCAGGCACTTTTCTTCCGTTGTCGTCTTTTGGCTTTTGAGGTTTAAGCTATCAGTTTTGCAGTTAGGACCTTCTGTTCTAACCATCAGTTGGCAAGCATATCCTCTGAGCGCTGAAGGATGAAGATAGACATGGCGTGTCACCAGGTCAGAGGAATTACATCTTGCCAACATTAGGACGGCCGTCACACAGGCCATACAAAATGCTCAAAGCTCTGACATAACTCCGATACAGGGCTGGAACCATGGCTACACATGCCAATCTCCCAGGATAGATCTTTGGCTAGATTATTATTGCTATGGCAACATTCATTTTTGGGAATTTTCTTTCTATTTTTCCACATGTCTTCAATCCCTGAAAAATTAATAACAGGGAGAATATTTATATAGCGCTTATCCCCGTAATTACAGGCTCTAAGCGCTTTACAATCTACTATTATCCCGGCAGACCCAAAGAAGACACTCACAAACGTTCTCAGCTTTCTGGGGAAGCATACAAGGCGGCTGCCTAAGACGCTAAAATGCTTATCAGTCTAACCATATCAATCACCATCTACAGTGGGGTACCCATTTAAACCTGGGTGGAGTCAGGAAATATGTGTAAATTGCCTTTCCCAAGGACAAAGTGTTGGGACTAGTCAGGATTCGAACCCGGAGCCTCCGATCCCGAGTCCGACGGCCCAACCGCTAGGCTATAGACACCATCTGTGTCATCTCGGCTTACGTGACCTCCCCGTTTTTGGTGTGAACATTTAAAGAAAAAAAAAATCCCGATAACGACGGTGTGTGCGCCTACATTTCAACTAATTTTGAACTGCCAAGGGTTCTTAACGTGCGTAACGTACAAATGGGGCCCCCCGAAATAATTTATATTCCCCCTTATTCAAGAAGGGTAGATGTCGGACTTCCCAAGAAGTCAGGGGAGTGTTGAGTCATTGGCAAAAATATAGGGTTTCATACCTCGTATTATTCCCATTACCTTATCAAATCGGGTTTGTTTTAGTAAGGTATGTAGATTTATGCGTTCGACCGTTCATTTACACTCCGATTTTCTCCGAGTTTCGGTCATTTATTGCCCCAAACCCTCCCCTCCATTGCCTTGTCTCTTAGAACTGCAATATATCTGGCTAGAATAAAGATAGAACTTTATTTTTACCACCTAAAAGGATATAAAATAAAAACCAAAAACCTCACAATATGATGAAAATCGACATACGTCTCATTTTGACTGCCTGGGAGACAAATATATGGTCAAGAAAAAGTGCTTTTAGGTGTCAGTGATGGCATTTATTCGTAGTTTTGAAACAACAATTTAGGGTTAAAGCGTATTTAAAGTTAGTTGAATTTCATAACCTTATGCGCTGCTTGAAAAACAATTTATACGCCGAGCAGAAATGAATTCACCATTGGTTAGATTAACCCCCTCTGCGTTACAATACAAAATACCGTCTTACCTTAATGTTCCCTTTCCATCCATCCAATCATTTAATTATCCATCCATCCATCAATCCATCCATCCATCCATCCATACATCCATTAATGATTCATCGATCCATCTATCAAGCCATCTTATATCCTCGATCCATCCTGCATCCACCAATCTATCTATCTATCTATCTATCTATCTATCTATCTATCTATCTATCTATCTATCTATCTATCTATCTATCT
>JBCAUA010069153.1:0-11074 GCA_038406235.1 Peronia verruculata
CATTTTCAGCATTTTTCTCTCAGAAGGCCAGGTGTGGGGTCAAATTTGGGTCAGGAGGTCAGGGTTCAAAGGGTTAACTGTGCTACTAATTCTGAGTCAGCAGATACCTTTCTGGTGGCAACAGGTGTAAAAGTAATTTTTCTGTGACATTCTCTTTCCTACAGCGGTCATCATTTCACTTTCTTCCCCAACCTTCATCTTCTTTTCCTTGGTTGGATGATTGTTCAATTAATATGACATGGTTGTGATCTCGACTAATATTATAATAAGTCTCTCTCTCATGTTTTTTTTAGGCTTTACTTCACAACTAATGACAATACATCCCATAAAACAAAGACAAGACAATCTATTAAAAGAAACAAGTGGATTGCAATGAAAGTATAAGTTGATCAACAAAACTGCCAGGACCTGTAGGCAGTGCCAGGCCAGGTGTTTCACAGTACATGCCCACATCACAGGCTGTGGGTTTGGCTGAACCTTGTGGACAGTAGTATCCTGTAGGACACAAACCACCACTGGTCATCTGGAAGGCAGGGCACACACAATCCCACATGGGGGTGCAGGTATCATTGGAATACAAATTTCTGTGAAAGATACCAGGAAAAGCTCTTCAAAGATTTAACTAATTAACTCTCTCTAAATGGCAATCTGGTATACTGGTACCTTACCTGTCCTAATTTGAAGCAGCCCCAAAGTTCACCATATAGGCCTACATATTCTAACAGCTGTCTTGATCAGAAATGTTATCTATATAAAATTTGATTTTGATCAGGATAAATGTTTACTGGGGTTCTAAGTGTCAATTCTGCTTCTGGTAGGTTATTTGTGTTTTCTGTGAATAATTTTAGTTTGAAGACTTCTTTTTTGTCTTCTTGCTAGATTATGCCAGCATAATAAAATATGGTATTTATCTATATTAAATCAATATCATATAAACAAAATTGCACAAATTCTTTACATCAAAATAGTATGAAAATAAAAGTCTAAAAGTGCAAATGTGAAAAACAAAAAGAGTAGCCTTACAAAGAGGTTCCATTGCTAGTTGTTAGATAGCCAGGGTCATATGGTCGTCTCTGGAAAGAATGACCAGCACAGAAAAATCCAGCATCACAGAGCCCTGAAGGCACAATGTTGCCATGACCCTCACAGTACTCTCCTGGTGGACAATCTAGGCAGCTTGTTTCATTTGTGGCACCTTAAAAAAAATAAAAAAATAAAGATTACAACATTTTACAACCATCCCAAAAGTTGTAGTTTAACAATTACAGTCTAGTCAAGAAGACCATTAACAGCAGTATTGTGGATTAATAAAGCAAATGTTATCCATGGATTTAAGGTATTCATTTCGACTGGGCACTGCTCACTTCAAAAGTGCTGACTTATCATAAATACTATTTTAAAATGCCACCCATGACTCTGAAAGTCTTAACTTAGTGATGATTAATATGGCATAATTTTTAAAAATATATTCTCTAGGATGAAGAGCAGTTATCTGCATTTCAAGTTTTCTGAGCTATTCAATATACTGGAGATTGTAGATCTCCAAAAGTTTTCTGTACATACATATCATGAAGTGACTTCATTTTACAACTAGCTGCATATTAAAAATGTTGGAGGTACTGAGTCTGTACCTTCATCTGGAAATTCATTGTAAGCTTACAGTACAGTTAATTTCAGGACATTTCATCATGTAGATAAACTACTGTTGGAATGTTGAATAACTTTCCAAAACTCACCAACAGAATAATTTCACACAAGAAATGAGGCAAAAATGTAAAGCTTATTAAAGAAAATGCTAAAAGAAAAAGAGGCATTACCTGTTAGATTGTTGTATGTTCCAGGTGAACAGGCATTCTGGACATCAAATTGTGTTCCCTGAGGACAATAGTGGCCAGCAGGACAGTCGACAGGTGTGACAGTTCCATTCACACAGTAGAAACCTGAAATTTGGAAACATAGCAGAATATCAAAATCCTACATTTCAAGTCTAAATGTGACAAAATCTCACAGGCACCAATGCATAGATTATAATCTTAGGAGAAATACAGAAAATTAGATATCTTAAGAATAGGCTCATGAATCTGCTCAACAGATCAGCTCTTCAGAAAGGACTATTTTCTGTAAAATGATCATAGATTGCAAACAACGATAAATGAAGGGATGAAACAATACGAGCAACCTTTCATTCTAGGATTTGCTGTTTACATGATATTGCATATAGTGATTCAGTTTATTCTTGGTCATATGTTGTATGAATTAATGGTTATTTTCAGGCACTGCAAAAAGAAATGGGGTGCTAGTTCTAACAGAACCTTTTTGTGTCACAAGTAAGTGAATTCTGAACATAATTTTTCTCATTTCACTTTAACAGATGTAAAATGTGGGTTAGTACTATAGACAAAATTCTTGTAAAAAGGACATCTTCAATTCAGCTACAAACAAAGTGCAAATGCTGAGAAAAGTATAAGAGATAGGTGTATGGTGATTATACGTTTCATGTAAAAATGTAGAATTGTTTGTCACTTAACAACTGTATGCATCTATCACTTATTAACTTATGCAACCGCTCCAGAGCATAATTATACAGCCTTTTCTATGCGGATATATGCAATATTCATTTGGCAAAATTATTAGATCTTCATCAATCAGATCCATGATGTTTCTTTTTTTTTCAAATTATTTCTGCCAACAAGTATATGTGGTGATAGGTAAACACTGCAAGAAGTTCAACTGAAGTTGTGATTTTAGGGGCCACTGCAGTCAAATACCTTCAGGACATGGAGAACAAGCTGCCATAGCAGTGTTAGGTGCATATGTCCCAGCAAGGCAGGGTGTAGGTGAGCTGGACCCTGTTGGACACTCAGAACCAGCTGGACAGACATTTCCATCACCCAGGTGAGATATGCCACTGTTAGGGTTGGCAACATCCACACCTGCAAATGATCATTAGTGTCATAGATAATGTCATTATGCCTGTGTCTTGCGTGTTGGATATCACACCTTATGTATACTGAAAACTGCTTTGTTCCATTTACAATAGGAAATTGGTATGTGTAGACAACTGATAAAAATCTATATAGCTAGGTAATAAATTATGGACAAAGGACTGTAATAATAAGAAAATTGCACAAATTTAAGTAACAATGAATCCATCTTTCTACAATTTCTTGAACAAAATCAAAAGAAAGAAAAAAATATACACAAAAATTAAAATCAAGCAACAGCAATTGTAACACAAATCTGAACTAATGTAGATAATTAATCTAAGTCTTTCTTGATATATATTCATCACACTGATAAAACTGTTAATGTTGCCTTTCTTACAACTTTAATTTTTGATGAGTGAGTAATAGTGTCATTTGATAACAATAAGTAAAGACAGACAAAGGCTTACCTGAGACACAGTAGTAACCCCCTGAGCACTGGGCTTGTGGTGCAGTGAGACCTGGACTGGGACAATAATAACCTCCAGTGCATGATGTGCACTCTGATGCATTGGCCAGTTTGTCACTGGCTCCAAAGGTACCCACTGGACATGACTGGATGTTGGAACCTGTGCCAACTGGACAGTAACTGCCCTGTGGACATGGCTCAGCTTGAGATCCATCCACGCAGAAATAGCCTGCTGGACAGGTGTCACACTGACCAGCTCCAGTGTAGTTCATATACGTGGTCAAGGGACATGGAGTGGGGGACGAGGATCCAACTGGACAATAGTTACCAGCTGGACAAATGTTACCAGTCACTCCATCTGTATGGCGTAAATATATGAAAGATATTTTTTATAACAATTTATCATAAATATTACACACGAGAAAAACACAATGTTCATGACATTAATTAATCACTGTCTACATTATACAGTCAGAATCAGATGTAGGAGATCTTGTTCATTAGCTCTTCTCTATAATATACAGGGCTTCTATCTATAAGTCCTATGTATTGCTAGTGGTGCGCCACTTCATGCTGGATGCAGTCTGCTAGTACAGTCTTTTTTAAATTTTTTATTTAATCATTCAAGTTTGCATTTTCTGAAATCTGCCTGCCAAACACAATAATTCCAAATGTTCCACATCACTGACTCTTTTTTATTGTCAAGTGTACTTTTTCTGCTAGGGTTGACCATATTTATTTTTCAGAAATTTTCTTACGAATTCACAGCTGAGATCATTGAGTTTTTTATGCGCTTTATTTACTGGAGTGCAATGATCTGATTTGAATAACATGGCCATGAACTTGATATTTCCAAGTAAGTGAATATATGGAGACAAATATATTGTCAATATTTCTAAATGACTGTCATTATTTGTGGGTGTGACAAAAGTAACTACTTGTAAAAATAAATATCCAGCCCAACAAAATGACAATGAATAACACATTCATATATATATGCTCAATGGAGATTTATGTCTTGTCTTTGGTGTTTTCCTAGCACTATTTGTACCTGTAGGTGTAGCCACACTGGCTCCCTGTATACAATAGTAGCCAGCTGAACACTGGGCAGTTACAGAGCTGTTGCCTTCATTGAGACAATAGTATCCTGCATCACATGCCACGCAGGCACTAGAACTTTGCTTGCCTAGATTTGGAAATAAAAAACATTTGAAATATTACCTGTTTGAAGATGTTATCATATGTGTTCTTCCACTTCTCTATATTAATTTTAAGTTGAGTAAATGGAAATGGAAGACACAAAGTTTGACCAGAAGCTATGGGGTGAAATATATATGAAAACGGCAAATTTTTTTCTTGTGAGATATACAAAACAAAGTTTTACTAAAAGCCATGCATTTTATAAATATTTTTCTTACTTATCTCTCATTGGCTATGTCATAAAAGTTAAACCTCAAAATGCGAAATAAAATGCCATCAGAATAATTCAACAATCACTCGCGGCATTATTTTCTTTCATATCGTAATTATAATTATGGTCATATTCATGAAACCATGTTTCTTGAATATTATCTGAATTAACTTTTCATTTGTTGGAGAAATGAAGGTTAACTAACTGCAACACAATATTTAAATAGCGTCAAAATGCAGCCTTACATCTTGTTTAACTGAGTAAAATCGTCTGTCAGTATTTAGTGAATTTTTTTTTCCAATTACCCTCCAAAGGCTGGTATGTTCCTGAGGTGCAGGGCACTGGTGCTGGAGTTCCTGTTGGACAATAGTGACCCACTGGACATCTATAGCCATAGGTCTGTGCTACTGGTACAGGCTCTGTTGATCCTAGTTCACAGTAATGGCCAGCTGTACAAGCAGCATAGGATTCCACAAGTCCTACTGTTGGGCAGTAGAATCCTGGCTCGCAAGGGAAACAATCATTGGCTGCCCTCAAACCAGTAATGTTGTTGAAGGTGCCAATGGGGCAAAGTTCTCCTGTGGATTTAACAATTATCATGCAGAAGAAACTACAATGTAGTGGAAGAGACAGCACTTCACAGGTGGCTGAAAGGCATGTGATAATGTAACTGTGCTGCACTGGAGAAATGATAACTATTGTCTGCTCTTACATTTCTGTTGGAATATAAATATCTTAAATGAACACCATAGAGGAGTGTAATCAAAGCTATAAGGAGAGAAGGATGAGTATCAAAAATCCTGCTGAAAATATTTTTAACCAATATATATGCTAGTTGCAGATGTTATTATGACTTACCTTGATATACTCCCTGAGGACAATATTGTCCTGTAGGACATTTGTTCCCTGTAGTGCCATCTGTTGGTGTTGGACTGGTTGCTCCAAGTAAACAGTAATAGCCAGGATCACAGTTACCCTCTGGAGCAGTCAGACCCAGTGTTCCACAATAGCGGCCAAAGTCACAAGAGCTGCACTGACCTAGAAACAGCCACATTTAACACACTGTTCCTGAACATTGTTGCCTTTAGATTTATTTTCATATTTTTTATATCTGAGATAACACTTTGCTCTGAAGTAAAGGTGGAAATTTCTCACATAAAATGAAAATATTTTTGTGCTTTTATCATTTACACCACCTTGAATATGAGATGCGACATGATGAAATCAGGCGCTCGTCAAATTTTGAGCATCTGGAGTTATTGATATCACCATAAAGATCATTCATCTCCCTTTCAGTGTGTGAAAAAATTATCGTTCTACCTTAAGTAGAAGTCCAGATACTGACAATTAGAGACCATGGGGGTGACCTCTGTTGCTCCAGCTGAATTTACTGAGGAAATGGCCGATCACTTTAGTAAATCCTTTGTAATGCTTGTTAGGCCATACCACTAAATTATAATTTTGGCCTCTTACTCAATCTATTTCTGCATATTTAACTCTGAAAGGCATTTTGAGACTGACAAAAAAGGGTTTGGTGAAGAAACAAAAATTGTGTAAACAAATTCATTCACTGTTGAAAAACATGTGATTTCTCTGGTGGGCTCAGTCTGACAAATGCCTGATTTCACCGTGTGGAGTCTCATATACTATTGCAACATACCAGCTCACTATAAATCAAGTAAAATGCCTCATATTTTGATAAATAGTATATATTGTAAATATACAGTTAGCATATAAATTACGCTTATCAACTTCCTGCATGTGGTTATCTCACACTGTATAATAGATGTCCTATTTTCTTTCTGACAATGTTGTGTGCAATCTATTATCATATATTCGACTAATCATGAGTTATTGAATTTCTCTTCTTGTCATAAGCAGTTAGAGATTTCAAAACAGATGGTCGCATCCTTTCATCTGAAAATGAGTGAAATTACCACTGTTTTCATTTCCTGTGCTTCCACTGTAGGTTCCCATTGGACAGGGATTGGTGTATTTATCACCTGTAGCCAAGGGGCAATAATAGCCAGCAGGGCAAGTGACTGGCGTTATTACCCCTGTCACATTGCCAAGCTCATAGGGGTCACAGTAAAAAGCTCTGGGACAATCATCACATGTAGCTCGTCCAGCCAAAGGCTGATATTTTCCTGTCAAAAAAAAAAAATCATCATCTATTATTTAACCTATACGAAACAAAAATCTTGTTTCTAATTCTAAGCAATGCAGAGCACACAAACAAACAAAAATGTGCACACTATGAAAAAAACACTTACTGGTGAAGAAGTTACATATTTTGAAAGGAAAGAACACGGGTTGCTATGACCATGTGATTAGCCATCTATTAGTCGTTGAAAAACTCATGTTGTGAACCATGCAGGCTTGAATTCTGGATCCTACCATTACAGGATGGGAAGAACTCAAAGATTGGAACCAGGATTTTTGTTCATTGACTTAACAGTCCCCCATCTTGAATAGGGGAGCCCAACATCTACCCTTAGATAAGGACAAATATATTTCCTAGGTCCCAATAAAGAACCCTTGACCTTTAAAAATTGGATGTAGAGTATGTGGAAATTGGCAAAAATTTCCAAATTCCCAATTTCTACCCCAATATTTCTTCTCACCAAAAACAGACCATGCACTCAGAGCTGAGATACTTTCATAGGATAGAACAGCTACATACATAATTTAGTTCTAAAAACAGAAGAAAAAAAAGGAATAAACTTAAACAATATGAAATAATATTTGGTGAATGAAGGATATCTTACCTCTTGGACACATGATTGGTTGATCTGAGCCTGTTGGACAGTAGAAGCCTTGAGGGCAGGCATATGCAGCAGGTGTAGCTGTTGTCTGGCCTTCAGGACAGTAGTAACCAGCCCCACATTGGCCACTCTCAGTTGTGAGTCCCAGTCCATCACAGTAGTAACCTGAAGTTAAAAGTAATCAAGGAAAAATTTGATGTGCATTGAAGTTGAACACTGTGTAAATATTTAACAATAAAGCAGATTGATAACATAAAATTAGATTTGTTTTTGCTGTTTTCATTTCTCTTAAGTACTCTTTCTTCCTTCCCAATTTCCCCTTTTTTATTTTATTTTCTTCAGTTGTAGCCTGAAGTTAGCAAGTGAAATTTTATGCACATAAAATTGAACAATATGCAAATATTTAAAAAAGTAAAAAAGTAAAAGCACCATCCCTTGACCCCCCAGGAGGAGAAATTGTCTTGGCCATTTCAGACTGCGTCGCCGCAGTGCAGCGCCACTGTATTTCCCCTGATATACATCAGGTACCCGTTTTACAGATGGGTGGGCTGAGGAAAATTGTGTCTTAAGTATCTTTCCTAAGGATACAACGTGCTACCATTGCGATTCGAACCACCGACCTCTACTTCCAAAGGCCGCAGCACAAACCACTGAGCTAACACGCCAATTTAAAATTAAGTTTTGTTGGTACATATGTAATATAAAATATACTAGTTTTGCTATCCCCTAATTATGTTCTATTCCCCAACACCCTCCTTTTTTTCCCCCTGTCTTTCCTTTGTTTTTTCCTTCTTCACTTCTTTTTTTGTTCATTAGTTGATCTGATTATGAATTATGATGGGCTAATCATCAATGAAAATTAAATTATTTTGTTGTGTTATGTTAGTCATTTCAAACATTTCATGCAATACAAATAAAGAAATAGAAAATGTGTATATGACAAACTGGTCTGCTCTAAAGATATAATGCATTTATATGCTTTTGCATGTCTCTTAGTATATTCCTAATAATTTCACCAAAAATCATGGTTTGTGTGTGTGTATGCATGTGCATATTGGTTTATGTCAGTGCAAGTGGTTTCTGCATATGGACATGAGGACGTGTGCATGATGGCACTGTATTTTTGTAAGTGCCTTTGTCTACACTTTACTGCATTTAATTTATTTTTCTGTAAAGTGCCTAGAGACAGTTATTTGGATTGAGCACTCTAAAAATGCACTCCATTATTATTATTATTATTATTATTATTAAGTGATATCATTCTGTCTCTCTATACCTGCTGTGCAATTTTTGCAATCTGTAACATTGGTGTTTCCAGTGGAGTTGGAGAATGTGCCAATCGGACAAGCAGTGGGTGTGGCTGAGCCAGCTTCACAATAGTAGCCTGCGGTGCACACAAAGCTGCTGGGATTGGAAACACTTTGGCCAGCAGGACAGTAAAAGCCTGGGTCACACATGCCTGAAATGTGAGGAGCAACAATGATAATGAACTATTATTCATAGCCAGCATTTAAAGTTTTGTTTACATTTCACCAGATTTCTTATATGGAGAGTATTTAAAGTAATCTAAAATAAAAAAATATAAAAAAACACTCAATTATATTATATTTCGTTATTAGTTTTTGAAAATCGTATTTCATTATCAGTTTTTGAACTTCCGGTTCACATTATTTGGAACATACAACAGGATACATACAGTAGAAATGACAAGGAAAGAATCTGAATGAGTATGAAAAGGAGATATGATAATTTTCTTCTCAACTAGAAAGTGCATTATTTTTTCCTAATGAAAATCTATTTAAAGGATGTTTTCTTTCAGCAGCTCTACTAGTAGGCACTCAAAACCCAAAATGACTTTATTATCTCACAATATTATAAAGTATTTGGCCATTTAGAGATTTTCACCTTGAGATAAATGATACCAAAATCATCTTTCTATTATAATTAGAAAAAAGGTTATGGCATTTTAAAGATTGTGAAAAACACCACACATTTCAGAACTCGCAAAAAGAAAAAAAATCTAATTTTAGACACTGTCTTCTATCAAGACCAATTATCCAAGAAGTCTGAAAACCCCAGATGTAGAAAATATTATTGCAGAGATGAATCTCGAATTTTTTTTTTGTGGGGAAGAGAATTAAATTAGAGAAAATATTTCCGAATGAATATGGCTTCAGGTTCAGAATTGCGCAATCTCACTATTACGGGCAAACTTCCAGTTTTCATATATTTTAAACAGTTCATAAAAAACATATTTTTCAGTGAATTTAAAAAATTTTGGTATCAAAATACTAAGAAAAATTAAAGCTGCAGAAATAACACAACAAACAGGACATAGAGATTCATAGATATTAAATAAATATTCATGTAGGAGGGACATTTTGAATTTATTGAACATTTTCTGATTTTCATACTATTTAGATTGAAGTCATGAAGCATATTAAAGCACATTTTATAATGTTCCTAAATAAATTCTATAGTTCAAGATATAGAATACAGATCTACTACTGATAAAGGAAGTGTCTACGTAGACTCCCACAGGGGTCTACCTAGTTGTGGTGTCTAGATAGACCACCAAGTAGACCCCTCCCCCCCTGAACTTGACATGTTTGTACTTTGCAATCCCAAATCTTTGTCATGAAAAGAGCCACCTGAAAAATTACTTCAGTTACATCTTAACACATGTATGTTATCGACAAATCAGCACATCTGTGTTAGAACTGTATTTTTGATGCATCAGACAGAAGTTGAAGCAGTTTGCCATCAATCCTGACCTAGACTAGATCTAGATCTATATCAGCAGAAATTCAAGAAGAACCTATTATAATATTAGGCCTAGTGCTTTAGCCCCATAATTTGTCTTTCTGTCAATAATATAAGCAAATGTGTGAGCGTTGATGTGTACATGGACATTGCTTGCATTTTCTTTCAAAATGATAGCATCATCAATGATGAAGCACAAAGCACTTCAGGTAGTTTGATTAAATCTAGATCTAGATCTAGAACTATGAGGGAGCAATGTGCATTCCCAAACATCGTGGTTGTGTAAACATCACAACCTGATGATAAACCCTGAATTTGTTTTGACACACATTTAACAATATGAACAATCATTTTAGATCTACAGAATTGCAATGATTACATTTAAATATAGATCTAGGGTTGAAGAATGTTCGATTGCAGTCAGCAAATTATATAGCTTATAGTGTTTTAGCTTTTTGAAGCAGTTGGTTATTTTACAAGATTTGACCCGCTTTGCACTCACTGACCTTGTGAGTAAGCCCTCTGATATTTCACATCTATACTGCATTTAGAGAAAAGTGATGATTACTGTGGGATTTGGACTATATAAATCAATTAAATGACAACTAAAATAAATTGACATTAATTAGGTATTTTAAGCAAAATCACATGACCTAGGGAACATGGCTCACATGTGGCTTTGTTTACTTGCTCTGCGCATGGCAGACAAATCTGGACGAATGATGAGCTCTCAGACCTGTCA
>JBCAUA010069164.1:0-11073 GCA_038406235.1 Peronia verruculata
AATGTCAAGAGTAGAATCGAATCCTTTCTAAACACCTACACCCCCCCCCCCTCCCTAGTTCTTCAAAGGGGATCGAACCGGCACCATGTCACAGAAAACAGAATGTGGAACTCTCGGTGTCAACCTGGCTCGTCGTCTGGTCTTATTGGCAAGATCGAACTAAGATCACATCGATTTGTTCTCGGTTTTTGTTCCAGTCTGTTTTCACGCCTACGTGGTGGATGCAGCGTATTCGTCACCGTGCCCATGTGCTTTTCAACAACGCCGCAGTATCAGCTGTCAGCACGCCTATATCGGTCTTGCCGTGTCTTCTTAATCGCGCTAATGCACAGCTGAACAAAACAGCCCAGTATCCGTTCCCGACTCACCTACGGCTTCTGTCTGATCACATCATAATTTACGCCTACGATCCGTGGACTTTCACCTTTCTCTGTGGAGTTTACCTTTTATTTAACAATTTGAACAGAAGAAAACTGGATGGATGGATGGATGGATGGATCGATGGATGGATGGATGGATAGATGGATGGATGGATGGATAGATGGATGGATAGATGGATGGATGAATGGATGGATGGAAGGAAGGATGGATGGATGGATGAACACTGATAGACAAAGGAGTAAGTAAACAATAAATAACGGGACAGATAGATCGGTTTCTAACAATGGTTACAAATGAAATATCCGTGTATAGATTGTGTCTATTGACAGCCAGGCCTGAATTATGAAAGATGTTTAAATAAAAGCCAATTGCCACGTTCCGAAAACTGAACACACAGGTAACTTTGACATACAGACTGATAGGTCAACATATTTATAATCTGTTTAATGCTCGGTCAACGACCTAATTGAGAATTCATGAAGTGACATAGGAGAGAGGGCAAGCAGGTATTGGTTTGCAAATAACACCTCCAGCAACTTTGCATTGAGGTTCGACTCGCTGTCAATCTATAGCTTTTAGTGCATGCACCAACTGATGCAATATCGTGACATCTGAATGTAGGACCGATGCACAATAGAGCAGTTTTGCATGGACGTGCGCCTGCGACCATCTGTCGCGCCATATCGAGGATGGAGTGAATATAAGAAGGACAGAAATCACAAGTGATGGTGAGGGAGACGTGTGTTCTCTCTATTGACTGTATACACCAACCCGAACACGCACCTCCACTGTTGATGAAAAGGTAATACTATACTCTGACGAGGACAAAAGGTTGGTCTCAGAAGACAAAGCAACACGAACAACACAAACCTTATCACGCACGTAGATATTGGTAATGAATTTTCATACTTGTAGGGTGAGATTTTTTTTTCCAAAAAGTACAAAACACATGTTTAACCCAAAGCCTAATAACACGTACGTGTACTGTTTATAGAAAGCTGTACAACAGGAATCAAACAAAAAAAAAATGTTCTCAGAATACAAAATCTGCTTTTCACTTTTGTTGTAACGATCATTTGGAAGGCTGATGAGAAATAACTGGTCTCACAAAGCAGGCTATACAGGAACAGTCAACATTACTTTTACTGTTTATGAACATTCATGAAGGATGGCTTGGGGGGGGCAGCGGTGGTCTCAGAGTACAAAATTCACATGAACCTTAGTATTGTGCTTTTCAACTGAAGATTTATACCACACAGATGTCCGTTATGACACGGCATCTCCGCCTTGCAGATTTGAAAAAAAGTTATTGCTCATCTTCTTGGCCTCCGTGGCTGATCTCCTCTCCTGCACTTGCCTATTTTGGGCATCAGTTTACTTTCTTTCAAAATTATTCAGTTTACATACAAAATGATATTGATCAAATGTAATAATAATAATAATAGTTAGAACAATCATAATAATAATAGTCATAATAATAACACTAGTAATTATAACAATGCGAAAGAATAAGAGCAGTTACAAGAAAGATGACAAGAGCCTTGGCAAAGGGAAATACCATAGCAAAAAATGAGTCATAGAAAAGATCCGATTGTTTTATGGCATTGTTTACAAATCAATTTTATCAACCACGTAGCTAAGCCTGAACCTATAACTAAGGAATGCAATTAAATGCAGCTATTCGGAGGAGAGAGAGAGAGCGAGAGAGAGAGAGAGCGAGAGAGAGAGAGAGCGTCTTTTTTGCATTCCCATTTCATTTCACACAGAATTGCCTGCTTTGTAGGGTCGTGGAAAAAGTTAGGCACGTAATATTTGTTGGGAATATATCAGTGTTGATCGATGAGGAATTCGAGGGGAGATTGGATGATAAATATACAGCTGCTATGAAATCGAATAGGTTTATGTAGCTTTGCACATTGATTTTCTTCCCTTTTTTGTCGAATTTTTAATGCAATTATTCCACTCTGTTGTTACTAATGCATTCTGTTGTTGCGAAATGGCCCTGCTCTATGTGGTATGTGTGTCGTATGGGGGATTATCCATTTATTCATTAGTGTAGCTATCGATATAATAGCTTTCCCCATCCATCCATCCATCCGTCCATCAGTAGCCTACATCCACCCATCCGTTCTTCTATCCATCCGTCTTTCCACCCATCCGTTTATCCATCCATCCATCCACCTTTCCATCCATCCATCCATCCATCCATCATTAAAACAAGATGTCGGCCAACTGTGTAAAAGATGAATTTATTGAAGGAAAAAACAAAATCTCTCTATACAAAGGCCAGTTAGCCAGGTGGTTATGGTAGGTATCGGTTACTGGTGCAGGTGATTAGCATATGAGTCGCTGCAGGTATTGTTGCCTTGCCATACAGCAAAATGTAACATTATCTTTGCAATCTAAAGAGGTGTCAGCTTTCAACTGATGCTCCACACTGGCCTCTCTCACCCATATTAAAGTGTATTCATGTCTTCTGTCACTAGCTTACTGTCAGACTGAATGACTTACTGAGTCATATACTCATTCACTCACTCACTCTCACTCACTCACTCACTCACTCACTCACTCACTCACTCAGTCACTCATTCACTCACTCTTACTCACTCACTCACTCACTCACTACTTAATCGCCCATTTACTCACTCACTCACTCACTCCTCTCTCCCTCTCTCTCAAACTCATTCGTTCACTCACTCATTCACCCACTCACTCACTCTTTCACTCACTCATTACTTACTCCTTACTCCTCCATTTCTTCCTTCCTCGCTTACTCACTCACTCACTCACTCACTCACTCCCTAACCTACTCACCCGACAGGGCGGGGATGCGCGCACTAGGACAATGACTCACGAATTCCTCGTCAACACACAGATCTAATATCTCAAATTTACTCACCACGAATGCACGGCCCACACGCGCGTTCAGACACCGCCCACAGCTCACATTCTCTGTCAAAACGCTTCTCCTTTAAAACTTTATTTCAGAGAAAATATACAATCAATATTTCGATCTCCTTTATCAAATATAAAGAATAGACTGCTATTTTTAGAGACTATTAATACAGTCTTCTATTTTCTGAACAGTTTTAATTGGTTAAAAATTAGAAATACTTACAGTATGTGTGATGGTAAGAGGCGTTTTGTCAGTACGTTAGACTCGCTCAGCCGCACAAAGGTGACAGAAATCGCGGCAATGCTGTCGGAGGAAAACCCCTTACAGTCATTGGCTGAGTATGTGGACACACGATCAAAACCATCTTGTTTTTGGAGCTCGGGACAGGATGGCCGGGACAGTGAAGCAGCTAAGCTTTTCTGTGACTTTCTGAGCTATTCACTCACTCATTAACTCACTCACTTAGCAATTCACTCACTCACTCATTCAGTCAGTCAGTCACTCACTCACACACTCATTCAGTCACCCACTCACTTATTCAAAGACTTACTCACTCACTGATTCATTCATTCACTCACTCACTCATCCGCTCACTTAACAGTTTTTTCACTCATTCACGTCCTCATTCACGTCCTCACTCACTCACTCACTCACTCACTCACTTTCTTCCTATCCACGATCCCCCCCCCCCCTCCCTACTCCATCGATAAACTCCCCCAGACTAATGGTAAAGTCTGTCGTTTTGATTTCTCACCTAATCGATGCACCTTCATTTGCAATTCATCCCAACATCCCAGGCACGAGATTCACCCACACAACCTCTGTCTGTCCTTCTACACCTCCCTCCCCCCCACCCCCCAAACCCCCGCCATCTTTTCTCGTTTTTGTAAGAGAACGTGGGGAGGATACGAATTTGTTTTTCAATAAGTGGTCGGTCTGTACCTTTTTGTGGACAGTCTGCCCTGCTCCGATGCCATTTAAAAAAATAATAATAATAAGCAAAAACGGGGGTGGGGACGGAGACTGAAAAAAAAGGGGGGGGGGGGGGAGGAAGAATCTCTCTACCTGAACTGGCTCATTTAATCACTGACTTACCCACTCAGTTATGTTTTTCACTCACTCAGTCAACACGGTTATTTGTTCATTCACTCATCCATTCTCTCACTCGCTCATTTATTCACCAGCTCTTTTTTCTCACTCACTCACTCACTAACTCACTCATCCACTCTCACCCACTCACTCACTCACTCACTCACTCACTCACTCACTCACTCACTCACTCACTCACTCACTCACTCACTCACTCACCCACTCACTCACGTACTCGCTCACTCACTCATTCATTTACTCACCCACTCCATTTACTAACTCACTGACTCACTCATTCACTCGCTCGCTCACTCACTCATTCACCAACTTCCTTCCACCGTCCCCACCCTCTCCTTTAGTCACTAGCTCACTTTGAAAATAGAAAAGATACAGTAGAAAGAAAACCTTTTGACCATTTGCCAGCAATGTCTAGACGGACTAACTCGCTATTCGCGGCCAAGTTGGCGGACATTATTCAAATGACAAGGGGTGAATAACTCTGGGAAACCCGCTGCTATCCATTTAATGAGACAGAGTGCTGGCCCCTCCAAATCAATGTCAGGCAGGACTGGGAAAATGAAGTTTCAGCGCCGGACATGACGTCTCCTTGGGTCCGGTCGGAGTGGACGTAGGGAAGAAAGGAGTGACCAGCGTCCGTCCGGTCGGGGGAAAGTCATTCTTGTAAAGGGAAACAATCGTTGGGTGGACAGGAGAGGACAGGACAGACAAGGGGAGGTAACAATAGTTACTCTCGGGTACCATGCTCGCTGACTCACTCGGGGGCAGTCGGGGTCAAGGGTCGTAGGGGACACTCCAGGCATCGCCAGATGTGAATGTTAATGGAGTCATTTGGGGTGGAAGATGGAAGGGGGGGGGGGGGTTGGCTGGTGGGAGAGGAGGAAAAGGACGGGTGGATGGAATTTGCAGTTTTGAAAAAAAGTTCCAGTGGCCTATAGACATTTGATTATTCTCTTCTTGTTGATATTGCAGCTGTTGTTGTTGTTGTTGTTTGATGTTATTGTTGTTGTTGTTCGTGCTGTTGTTACTGTTGGAGTTGATGTGCTGGTATGGATGACATTAGCTGACATTACCTCAGTGTGGTAAACATATTTTTAAAAAATCTCTTCCCAAATGTTAGCTATCGTCTGTCTTGCTGAGATTGTTGAGCCGTTAGTTGGTTGGGTCAGTATAATGTCGAGATAACCTCCACCAGGAAGTTGAAAGACGAAGATGGAACTTTTTTGTAATGTGTCAACGGCAGCTTATTGGTTACAATTCACTCTGTGACGTCATTGGCCTGACTGCTTTCTAAAGTCGAATGTTTTGGCAGTGTTTTCTCTGCCCCCTCTGTGTGAAGTCACTGACCTAAGTGTGTAGACTGAGCTTCCTGGCAACTGTTCTGTGGTTCTATCTATGAATGTGTGAACTCACTGACTCAATTATTGTCTGATCTTGTCAATGATTATATCAGTGTCTGACCAATGCTGGGTCCCCCCCCCCCCTTTTTTTTTTTATTTTCAACCCCAGACATTCTGAACGGCCACCACAAACACGTGCAAACCACGCGCCCGCATTGTACCAGGAAACCGCTTCAGGGTCTGCATGTCAGTGTTACTCCCCTCCCTTCCCCCCTCCCCCCGCCCCAAGGGATTGTCACCGATGCGCGAGGCAGAGTGAGTCTGCACGTGAGGACAGCCGTCCAGAAATGAGGCTATAGGCCTAACACTCTATAGCAAAAACCTCTGCCTGTTTCAGTACAGATTGAATCCTAGCCCCACCCAGTCTAAATAAATCTGATTTTCCAGCTATTCAGACTACACATACAGCCGATTTTATCGCTTTAATTCTCTAAATGTTGCGTTTTATTTACGATGTGTCGAAAGAGAGATGGCCCACTTAATCAGCGAGTTCCTAGAAACAGAAGTTTTATGTGCGAACAGATGTTTTGTTCAAGTACGAGCACCCGCTCACGGATGAGTATTGGCTGAGATTTGGGAGACCAGAAATCGTCCTGACGTGCGCCATCATGGGAAAAGCGTTGGGCTTTTAACTACTCACGCGACGTGCAATATCAAGCACAGGTTAGTGATTATTTCTGGCAAATCCAAGTATTTTGTTCACCCTCATGCAGATTTGCATGTTAGAATTTAACACTTTTAGAACGTCTGAAAAATGTTTAGTGAGAGACGAAACAGTATCGCAGCAAACCAGACAGAAGTTTGAGTCCAGTATAGACCACCTTCATATACAAACAAGGTGTAAGAGATCCATCGACATTTAGACATTCTCTCAGACAGAAAGCATCACTGTGCGAACGGACCTTTTTGCTTTTTTTAAATACAAACTTGTATTCATCAGTCTCTGCTTTAATCCATTCCCCAAAAGCTGGTGTGACTCCGGACAGGGTAGTTTGATGAGATAGGAAATTAGCCTGTGACAATGAATGTTTTGAACTGTGCAGACAGGCTGGAAGAATCCCCTATAAGCGATCGAATGAAAGAATAACAAAATGTTAAAGGGGTTCAGATTCCGCATTTCCAGCACAGAGATTCAGGATTATCCTCTCATCTGGAGAGATTGTGACAATGTACAGGATATTTTATGAGGTCAGAAATATTAAGTTATGTTACAAAAGATGAACTGTAAAAAAAACGAGACAAAAATAGGAAGTGAAGGACATATCAGTCGAGTAACGGGAGACTCGCTGGCGTCCGGAACAACCCGGAAAGCCTGCAGACACAGAGTGACCATTGATTGACCATGGTCTTAATTGTACTGGACATCTCTGATGCATCTTAACTGTCGGACGGCGCTGGTCTTTCCTGGTCTTGTTATTGTCTGTCTGTCTGTCTGTCTGTCCCTCAGTGTGTTAGCCAGATTCCAGTTGATCTTTAGCGAGATTGTGTGAAAATATTTTGTTAACTTTTCCCCGATATTTTGTCTGGGGAAAAAAAGAAAGAAAGAAAAACTTCCCATTTATCTCAGCTGTGTCAGGACGAAGAGCCTTACCATAGACATAAAAAAAAAAAAAAATCATTTGAAGTTGTTAGACAAGTTGAGATAGAAAGTGATGAGATAGAAAGTGATGAGATAGAAAGTGATGAGATCAGATAATAAAGGAGACAATGTAAGAATTGTCCATACGACATGGAGTGAATCCTCCATCACATAGGCAAACTGTCATCATCTGCAGATAATTAAACTTCCCGCTGCCCCCTCCCCCTCCCCCTCATCCTTTCCCGTTTTAAAGACATCAAGTAGTAATAGTGGCATCGACTGCAACAACAACAGTAGCAATAACAATGACAACAACAACAACTTTAAACAACAACAACAAAGAGAATAGAGCCGTGGAATTCGCGGCCGGTGTGCGATATTGTGTGCGCGTGCAATACTTGCAGTAATAACACAATAACAACATCCTTGACATCAGCAACAATAAGAACAACAACGAAGAATAATGACATGGAAATGGCGGCTGTTGTGGCCGCCTACACAGCTCCAGACAACAACAACAACAACTTCATCAAAGAGAGACCTGGGATTAGCAGCTTTTGTGGGCAGCTAAATGGTTCCAGTTATAATCGTAGCAGCAGCAGCAGCGACAACAACAACAACGACGATGGCGACGACAACAACATCCAGGAAAGAGATGGAATCAGAGGCTATTGTGGACATCTCAAGAATTCCTTGCTATGTTTTCGGCCCACTGCCAGCTGCCGGTGACGACATTTCCATCAGGTCGCGGTCGCGTTTCGACTGCCATTCATTCCTATGACTCCAACATCGGCTGGTGTGACGACACCAAGGTATGGCTTGGAATTCGCTCCTCCTACGGGAGGCCAGTCATAAAATTCTAAACCAGAACTTGGGAAGGAGGGGGCGGGGGGGGGGGGGAGAGAGAGAGAGAGAGAGAAAATGAAGTAAACATGGCTATAAAAACACGCAGACGTATTAGGCCTAGAATACCGGTTCTACAGGACATAAAATAATTCCAAGCAGACGGAGAGAGAGAGAAAGAAAAGGAAGCAAATGAGTATAAAAGAAAAGAAGAAAAAACAGACGTATTTATCGCTGATTGGCGGAGCTGGGCTCTCTCTCAGAATTACTTCTGCCTTTGTGCGCCAATCAGTCGGCGGCGTTTAATCATCCAATCGTAATCAAGTCGGGAGATTGGCCCCTCCCCCTCTGCATTCGCTCTCGCCGCCTCCTCTCACCCCCCCCCCCCCCCATCTCTCTGTCTCTGTCTTTCTTTGTGATCTTTCCCCCCCCCCCCCAACCCATCGCTTCACGCTCCTACGGAGTGACAGACGTGAGGGATAGATGGACGGATGGCCGACCTTTGTTCACGTGCGACCTCCCCTTCCATTTGCATGTAGGCAGCTAGGGCGACGTGACCCAGCTCTGTCACAGTGCAGAGTTGTCCGGGAGGGGAAGGGTGAGGATGGTAGAAGATTATGGGGATGGGAAATGGGATGGGGGATGGGAAATGGAAGATGGAGGAGGCGAAATCCATCGATTAGGTTGAGTAAATTACCAAGATGGATGCATTTTTTTTTTCTTAGTTTTGTAAGCTTATGTTCAAAGGACGGGATGAAAGACGGTGCAGTTTGTGTCAGTGAATGTTGTACCTTTCTTTCTTTTTTTCTTTCTTTCTTTCTTTCTTTCTTTCTTTCTTTTTCTTTCCTTCCTTCCTTCTTTCTTTCTTTCTTTTTTCTTCCTTTCTGTTTTTCTCTTCTCCTTCTTCTTCTTCTTCTTCTTCTTCTCTCTCCCCGCCCCTGTCTCTCTTTTCTCTTATTCTCTTTCTCATGCTTCCTTTCTGTCTCTCTCTCTCTCTTTCGTCTTTCTCTCTCTTTCTGTCTCCCTCCTCTCTCTCTCTCTCTCTCTCTCTCTCTCCCTCTCTCTCATCAAACTGCGTTTTCATTCCGGCTTTTCCGTCTTTTTTTTTTGTGTGATTGTTTGCGTGAACATTGTTAAGTATTGTTTTGTGCTGAAATTTGTTTGCGCGTGTGTGAGGGTGAGAGCGTGTGTGAGCAAGTGTTTCCTGTGCATTCATGTGTCTCGTTGTTTGTCAGCCAGTCATTCCGCCTGTCTGTCGATCTATTAATCTGTCTGTCTGTCTGTCTCCGATGGTTTGTCCACCCCTCTATTTCCTCAGCTTATCAGTGTATCTGTCTGTGCGCGCGTGTGTGTTTCTTTATCATCCTGTCTGTCTGCCTGTCTGTCTGTCTGTCTGTCTGTCTCCGTTGGGTTGTCTACCTCTTTATTCGGCTTATCTATTTATCTGTCTGTGCGTGTGTAGTTCTGTCTGCCTATTTGTGTTTCACTTTGTTTGTTTGTTTGTTTTTTGTCCACAACCATCCGCCATTTCACCTGTCCAGCTAACTCTCTCCCAGCACAGCAGAGCCATAAAGTTCATTAAGATACAACCTTTGATAGCCCCCCCCCCCCCTCCCCCCAGCAATCCTTGCAAGCTTGACAGGAAGAAAATCAATCCAATGGTGAGTAACATCTCCACGTATTTCTTCCTTGTCCTCACCCCCTGCTTCACGTAATCGTTTCCACTCTACTCAAGCCTTACCTGGTGAATCCGACCGCCAACTCCCTTTTTTTATTTTCCTTCATTTATTCCTTTGTTTTCTTCTTTTTGTTTTTTCATTTCATTTCATCCTGCCATGGGACCTTAAATACACCTCTTTTTTGTGAGAAAAATCCATCATTTCACCTGACTCTCAGTTTAATGGCAGTGCTCACTTCAAAGAGAATCAATTGGAACCTGGAAATTGCATGGCTGGACTGGGGAAGGATGGCTCGCCGACTGAGCTGAGCTGTATGCTACTGCAATGAGTCAGTGCGTTATCGAACACTCGGCGAGCTACCCGGGATGAAAGCTTTCGAATCCTGCCTCGCCTGGATGCGCGCATGTGTGCAGGCAGAGCTAGATAGACCAGGCCATTAATTATATGCACAGTTGGAGAAAGGCAAAGAACAGTCTGCTCAAATTTCCTTCCGTCAATATGACTCTGCTACGAAAACACTGCAATTATGTTGCGCCGGCAACGAAAAAAAAAAAAATATAATGAAAAAATCGAAGGTTTCGTACTAAACCTCGTGTAAATCCAGACCACCGACAGGTTATTTACGAGTGTGAAAAGAAATCTTTTCACTGACGAACAAAGACGCTCGATGTCTGGCTTTGGCAGACACAAAAGTCTGTGTTATAGGGTGGTTTTCTGTCTGAGAAGAGTTCGTTTGATGTTGCCGTCTCCTTCATGACAACTTTTTTGCCCCCATTTGTTATGATAAAAAAAATATCGTCTTTGCCAATGTGATTTTGCTGGGAAAAGGCTGGCTATAATACATACATGGATGTTCTACTTAGCTTTTAAGTACGCCTTTCCACAGTCGTCCTCTGTCGGTCATGGTTGAATAGTAGTTTTCTCTTTTGTCTTCTTCTTCTTCTTCTTTTTCTTCCACCTCCTTGAAACCCGAGCAGATTTCTTTGCTCGTGGAAAAAGCTCCGCAATGTTTCTCAACCCTACTCACTTTTTGTGACTTATTCTCTCTCTCTCTTTTTTTTTTTTTTTTGTTTTGTTTTTGTTTTGTAATTACTTTTTTTTTTTTCATGGCGAGGAAAGAAAAGACCACAGAAGAACAAAAAAAAAAAACAAACAAAACAACAACACCAACAAAAAAACCAAACAAAA
>JBCAUA010069174.1:0-11073 GCA_038406235.1 Peronia verruculata
AAAAACAAAAGATAAAACGAAAAAAAAAAAAAGGGAAAAAGGACGACAGATCGGGAAAAGAAAGAGAGATAGAGAGAACGTGTGTGGATGTGTGTGTATTTGCAAATAAGGAGCAGTGAGAGAGAGAGAGAGAGAGAAAGAGAGAGAGAGAAAATGGAAAGGAGAAGAATATATGAATTTTGAAAGGAAAAAAAAACAAATATAAGAAAATGAGCAGAGGGATGGTAAGATAGAGACTGTAGGGAGAGATATGAACAGGGCATAACTTGTGGTGTTGTAAGGAAAGGAACTGATATTAAAAATAAAAGAAAAAGCGCCGTGGTGTATTATTTTTATTGTTATCAGGACTGACATTCTGCCTTTGACATTGTTTCATCTTCTTCATATTCTTCCTCGTCACCAAAATCATCAGGTTTGTCATTAACAATAAAAGTTACCATCATCATTATCAGTTTCTCCCACAGACTCCTCCTGGGTCTTGAAAATAACGACTGAAGTGGTTTGACTTTCACACAAAATAAAACAGTTCAGTTTTCATGTGTAAAGAAATCAAAAGTTCCTTACAATGTGAAAACTTCGCGTAATAACAGTTATCATTCAATGCCCTTTGTTTGAAAGATTGACATCATACAATCTGTCAAAGTTGGTTTCATCAAAACTTACAAGAGCAATCTTAATATAATAATATCCACTTCAATAATTAGTTTAAATATTGCGAAGGAGGTGGACACGTCTTATACCCCAGAACTAATAGAAAACGTTACAGGCATTCGTTCCTTGCGTTGATTTTATCCTTATCAGACTGGGAGTTCTTGATGAGTCTGCTTCGATCTTATACTATTCTTGACAGTGTGATCCAGCTGCGTATATGTGTGAATGTATGATTATTTATCTTTTTTGCTTATTAACCCCTTAATGTTCACTTTGTGTATTTCTTAGCCTACATCTCACAAGCTCAGATTTCCAAACAGAACAACAAATAAGCCTGAAAAGTTCAGAATTAGAGTAATATATTATGAAGTAATAAGCCCGCAACTAGAATAAATCACCTCTCGAATTAAATAAGCTCAGTCTTGAACTTACAGAGCTATGTATAGCCAATTCGTGGTGAGACATTTTTAGAACTCGCTATTATTGAAGTAACTCTTTTCTCGTTGTTAGAAATACACGCCTCCACGAGAGGCAGGGATGACCCAGTTGTACAATAATACTCCAGAGTAACAGAGTGAAGTTCAAGGGTAAAACTGCAGTACTTTCTAATCCCTCGTATTTCCAGCAACTCATCAAAGGGTGTGGCCACCTTGTTGCTTTAATCTCCCAGAAGGTCAAACCACAAAGGCGGTGGTGAGCGTATTTTGTGTGTTACTGTCATCTTTTTCAAGTTCACACTGGCCCTCTGCACGATTGTAAGTTATATTGAATGACTTCTTGTAGGTCGCTCTAAAAAGTTCTTGTACTGCGGAGGAAGCGGGAGGTGTGTGTGTGTGGGGGGGGGGGGGGTGGTATGAAATGTTGGTTCTAATGCATTTTTATCACAGTTCATAGTCATTTCCCCCTCTTTGAAATACAACTTTCCATATATTAAAAGATATTATTTATTGCTTAATATCATTCTCTGAAAACTTATCTGTATTCTGTTCACTATTAGTTTGTTAAAAGAGAGATCGAAAAAGTAAACGACCATTTCCTGGAAACGCCAATTCAGGGAAATGGTATTTTGACAAAATATATTAGAATTGTTACATTTTTTCTTTATTGTCGTGTTGCTTTGTTAGCGTCAGTCACCTGGAAATTTGTCTGAATAGCGTGCCGCCTGTCCCAGTTATTGTTACTCATAGCTATCTTCCTTGTCAACCCTAGGAACGAATATTTGAATGGATGGTTATGGTTTTTTATAAGCTTTTCAACCTCCTGTAATGGTGGTTATCTCAGCTGTCCACAACCGTGGTCAAAAAATAACATAACACAATAGAACACTATTGTGTTATGTGTTCAAAGTTAACAAGAACTCTCTTTGAATGGAACAAGGAGCTTATACAATTTATACTGGAGAGCGGACTGATGGCGTCACACATGCTGAGTGTGGAGCCATGGCCATGAGGGAAAGATACCCAGTTAACGCCGTTCACGTCTTCATAATTTCACGAATGAACGAAATTCACACTGTCGTTATCATGATTGCAAATCTGTTGTATTCTGTCCGTGCTGTAGCTCTCGATAAAAAAAAAATGAATCAGTTTGTTTACAAGAAAAAATTCACTAGATCAGAATAGTGACTTACTCCAGCCGTGTATAGTAAAGGAAGCAAACCATAGCAAAACAGCAACGCCTCCATGGCCATGGCGTCCAGTGTTGGCACGCGAGACACATTAAGGCGACGTCATGGGTCCGCACTCCAGTAAAATAGTATAAGCACCTTGAAATGAAACGACCTGCTATTTTGTACTTAGGCAAATGTTATTCAGTATAGACTAGGCGCACAGTCGTCACAACCTTCCTTCTCCCACAGCAGAGTTCTCAAGTTATACTGAATAACACCGGAATCTAATTCAGTACCAATGTTGAAGAATTAATAAGCTGTACCGAATAACACCAAAATTAATAATGTCTTCCTGTTCCCTTTTCCTCATCGGGCTGGAAGAGAGGCTGGCGCGAGGGAAAGGGGCGGAGGGGAAGAGATAAAATCTATCAACACATTTAACCTCTACGTGTTATATGCTTCATCTGTGTAAAACCATATGCGCCAGGGGTGAATTAGAAAAATAGATTTTAACTTTGATGCATATCAATAGCTATAATATTGAGATAAATAAAATGAGTTAAAAGTTAAAAAAGGCCACTAATGTCTGCTGCGGGTACCATCATCACAGATCGAGGCAAGCAGAGGGAGAGATGGGCTGAGCATTACCAAGAGCTCTCCTCACGAGAAAACAGCATCACCAACGAAGCCATCGAGAACACCGACCAGCTGTCCGTCATGGAAGAAGTTGACGCGCCACCCTCTATCGAGGAACTCAGCAAGGCCATCGACTCCCTAGCCAGTGGGAAAGCTCCAGGCAACGATGGATCCCTCTGGACGTCATCAAAGTTGGCAAGAACATAGTATTCCTTCATCACCTACACCAGTTACTGCTACAGTGCTGGGAGGAGGGCACGGTACACCAAGACATGCATGACGCTAACATCATCACGCTGTCCAAGAACAAGGGAAACCCAGTGGCTGTAACAACTACCGTGGAATATTCCTCCTCAGCGTCGGTGGGAAGGCCTTTGCCCGAGTTGTATTGAACAGGCTGCAGACCCTGGCGGAACGCGTCTACCACGAGGCCCAGTGCGGCTTCAGAGCTGGAAGATCGACCATCGACATGATCTTCTCTCTGCTGCAGCTGCAGGAGAAGTGCCGAGAGCAGAGACAGCCGTTGTACATCGCCTTCATTGACCTGAGCAAGGCTTTTGATTTGGTCAGCAGACAAGGCCTTTTCACCCTCCTGCAGAGGATTGGATGCCCCCCCCCCCCCCAAAAAAAAGCTCCTGAGGATGACCACGTCCTTCCATGAAGACATGCAAGGTGTTGTGCAGTACAACGGATCCTCATCAGAACCCTTCCCAATCAAGAGCGGAGTGAAACAGGGGTGTGTACTTGCTCCAACACTTTTTAGGCATATTCTTCTCCCTGCTGCTGTCTTATCCCTTCAAGCAGTCAGACAACGGCGTCTGGCTCCACATCAGAAGTGATGGAATGCTGTACAACCTCCCCAGCCTTCGTGCAAAGAACAAAGTGCGGAGTGTACTGATCAGGGAGATGCTTTTTGCAGACGATGCCACTTTGACATCACACAATGAAGATGCTCTACAGCGACGCATCAGCAACCTCGCTGGCGCATGTAGGGATTTTGGCCTCACAATCAGTCTCAAGAAAACCAATATCACGGGGCAAGATGTCAGCAGCACCCCAGGCATCTCCATCAACGACTACACCCTGGAAGTGGTAGAAGACTTTACCTACCTAGGCTCCACCACCTCCAGTAACCTCTCTCTCGACGCTGAGCTTAACATTAGGATTGGCAAGGCCTCAACAGCAATGGCCCGCCTCTCAACAAGGGTCTAGGACAACACCATGCTGACCACTAACACCAAGTTGAAGGTCTACCAAGCCTGCGTGCTCATCACACTGTTGTACAGCAGTGAAACATGGACACCGTACTCCCGCCAAGAACGCAGACTCAACCCTTCCATCTGCGTTGCCTCAGACGGATCCTGGGCATCTCCTTGCAAGACCGCGTCCCAAACAAGGAAGTCCTCGAGCAATCGGGAGTGCAGAGCGTGTCTGCCATTTTTTTCAGAGAAACGCCTGCGCTGGCTTGGTCATATCAGACGCATGCAGGATGGCAGAATTCCCAAGGACGTGCTGTACCTTGAGCGCGCTACCGGCTCCCGAACAACTGGAAGGCCTGTTCTGAGATTCAAAGACGTTTGTAAACTTGACATGAGAGCAAGTGACATCAACCCAGCAGAATGGGAAGCCACAGCTGCAGAAAACATCAGATGGAGGCTCGCCGTCAAGGCAGGCATCCAAATAGAGAGCTTAGAGGAGAAGGGAGAGGACCAGTGGGAGGAGAAGCGACTGCACAGACGGCAGAGGGCGGCATCAGCACCCACAGAGCCAGGCGCTGTCTACACCTGCAGCAACTGCACAAAGGCCTGCAGCTCCAGAATTGGACTGTTCAGTCACAGCATGCGCTGCAACTCTACCATGGACTAATGCAAGGCGCATACCCGTTGTCTCCCGAGACGGACGGATGCCAACAACAACAACAACAAATATTGAGATAAAAAAAATGATTTAAAATTAAAAAGGCAAGTCTGTTCCTTTCTACATTATACATATATTAACACTTTTTGAACCACATAATAATCCACAAACTATTTTTTTTTCAAGAGTAGCATGATAGATGGGCCTACGACAAAATATCATGGCGAGAAGAGCTCACGTGGAAGTACAGACTTAATGCTTATTTATTGCCATGATACTGACACATTCCTGATATGCTTAACAGAGCACCCATAAATCCAATAATAAAATTGAGACCGATTAGAACCAATGTATCACTTGGTTCATCATCACTACAGCTCATCATCCTTTTTTGAGTAGATGCTCGTATACCAAACGCCTCTATACTTAACCCGATCCTGAGTTTTTGATTTCGTTATATACGTTATTACTCATTAACATACGAGTATGGACGATGATGATGGTATCTGATGTTGGTGGTGTTTGATGATGGTAATAATGATGTTGATGACGACGGTATTGAATAAAGATTATGGTAGTGGCTGTGACTGTGGTAGATTTAAGATAATGGCTGTAATGACGCTAATGCCAAACATGGTTCTGTCAATGATTCAGTTTATTTGGGTAAAACAATTATATGGATAATGGTGATGACAACAACGACCGCAATGATGATGAAGTCGAAAACAATGGTGATAATCATGATGATAATGATGCTGATGATAATGATGATGATGGTGACATTTTATGTGTTAGCTTTTATTTTATTGGCGGTTTTTTTTTTGGGGGGGGGGGGGAGAGGTTATTGCCCTGACGAAGAGTCAAATACATTCGAAAATTTGGCTAAGTGATTCAGATTCTACTAAATCATGTTCTATTGATCGTGTATTTATTTAGTTACCACCTTATATTTTAAGACATTTTTGATAAAATGATGATGATGACCATTGTCATTATTTGATAAAGAACCAAACAGTTTGGAAACATGTAGATTACTGACATATACATCATGTTCGGCTTACTGATTTCTGCATAATTATTTGTTTGCATTGATGTAATGAGATTGTTACTGATTGACAGTCCATGCACTGAAATTCAAGGCATTTTTGAAATACAATCATAATGATGGTAAAATTTGATCTATGCCATCACATGTACGTTATGCAACGAACAATATATGGGCAAACAGCTATAGCATTGCGAACAAGATTTTCCAACCTTAAGAGTTGCGTTAGGAAAAAGACAAACCATCCCTGAAAATACCATGTAGGGCATCATTTTCATCTTCTCCACCATAGTAGAAACCACATGTGGATTACTGTTCTACAGTCAGGTTCACCGGAGGAACTTCTGGAGCGGGGTTCTAAGTGGAAATGGGCCCCTAAAGTGTCATTCAATCTGTGGAGGGTTGAATATGGATAAACCATTTTTAAGAATTCTTCCTTTTAGCAATGAGTGCATAGCTCTCCGCCCATTCCTAATTCGCTTTTCCAGGAACACTGTATGTGTTCTTCAAGAGATTATTTCAGATATTCCTTTTCACAACTGTACGTTTGGGTTCTTTTTGTTTCATTGTCCGTGTTCTTATGGCATTCCTGTAATTCACTCGTTGGTATTAGACCTATGGTTCTGACCTTATTACCTAATCAAAAGGAGAGCACAATTTGTTTCCAAAGTCAAAGACAGCGCAATGTGCGCTGCTGCCACTCCATAGACATACTAGTATAACTAGACCTGGTGCGCATGTTCAGTCTCTATCGGCGGCCATTGGTCTAACAGAACCACATTCTCACGGCTGAACTACGGTCACAGTTATATGTTCGCCTTTCAACATCCATCGGAAAGTTATCTCAGCGGTATGTTGTTTAAGAAAAAAAAATCCTGTCTGACGACGAACGAAAAAAAAAAAGCTGAAGTATGGGAGCCGAGCGTACCCAGGAAAGAATCACGTACGGCAAAAAAGAGAAAGAAAAACCCTGGTCAAATTGGACCGGAAGTTGTCCCTGCGCGTCCGATCTTGTGCCACTTCGAGATAAATATTAAAAAGTTATATATACCACACGAAAAAAAAAAAGAAAAAAAGAAAAAAGATTGACACTTATGAACAAAAATTTATATCTTGCATTTTTATATGGCCATTGTAAATCAGAAGATATGAAATTCTAATTACTCTAAAAAATATATTATTTTATTTATTTTTGAAAAATTGAAAGCCCTCTCCTATACAATAAACAAATCGTTTGATTGATTAACATTTTCTTTCGCTACAGCAGTACCCACCTGCTTACATTCTATCTGTTTTCTTTATAGCCCTGACGAAGAGCCAGATGGGTTCAAAATATTCAATGTTTACCATTTCGAGCTCTATATAATGATATCTGCTTCTTTTCTATGTATAATATTAATTGCTGATAGACTGTCGTCATAAATTTAAGACATTAAAATGTCATAAAATGATGATGGCGATAATGATAATGACATGATGCTTGTAATGATGTTGGCAGTTTTTGTTTTATCTTTGTGTTTAGACCAACATGATGGTGCTGCTAGTGTTTGAAGACGATAGTAGATACAGGGCTAGTCTAGGACTGTAGCGGTTGTGACGATGTAGATAGTGATGGAGGATATCCTGGTTGAGATGATGACAGTGCAGTGGTGGTGATAATGATAACAAGTGTCCCTATTGTAGCCACTTGTCGTCGTGCTGGTTGTGATGGCAATAGTAATGCTGATGGTGCTATTAATATGCCCTCCAACTTCCGGAGGGAGAGGGGGGGGGGATATCTTGTAGATGGCTATAATACTAATGTATAGCGATAGGGATGCTTGTGGTGATAATAATGGTGGTGGTGATGATGAGATGATGGTGGTCGTGGTGATGATGCTATTGGTTATGGCATTTAAGGAGTGACGATGATTGTTATAGTGCTGATCGTGGCGATAGTAATGATGACGATGTGGTGATGATGGTGGTGGTGATGATGATGATGATGGAATTTGTCATGGTGTTAGCTGATAATAATGGTCGTGATCGTGATAGTCTTCGTTGCCGTGTATATGAACCAGCAGGTTCGAAACTTTGGTCGGTTCCATCAGTTTACTTAACTATTAATTGTCTGTTTACAAGACTGTTATTTGTTTTCTTTAATAATTGTATTCAGTTCGTTGCCGATCGGCAATTAATCGTTTAATTCTAAAACTTTTCTGTAGCATGATAGTGATTCTGATAATGATGGCAATAAAGATGATGAACGACAACGATAATGATGGCAGTATTAATAAAGGCAATTCTATTTTAAATACATCGAGAACAGGCAGATATGCAGCTGTCAAGATCATTGTGGGGCATATAACTATAACATCGGGCAAGAGTGGGATGTAAGGAGAAAGTGGTAGACCACATTGTCGACACACTCCATTACATTCCTGTGTCGTCACAGAAGCTGGGGCTGTCTCCGTGGACTCCTGACCTAGAAAAGTAAACACTGACGAACTTGCTGCCCTTAAGGCTGATGGAGATGTAGAAAGTAGGCTATTAAATTCGCCCTTACCCCCATTACCTTTCCCACCACAATATAGCCCCAGACACATTTCATATACAGACACTTACCTGTATTATACGCTTGAATTTAAAACCTAGTATTTAACAGTCATGTACATGTCAAATCTTTCATTAGCCTTAGAAGTGTCAAGAAAACGACCTGATCAAAGATTTGCCTCTTTCCATGCAAAGCACAAATAAAACCTGCATTTTACTGTGGGACAACTCATGTCATTTCAGACACAAGACAATGTAAAAGTCTTATATATCACCGGAGTCATGTGTTATAGAAGTCGTTTATTTTAATCCCAGGATTTCATAAAAGACATGTATCTTAAATTTATGGGTTTCGTACTTAAAGTGTTAATCATTATAGGATCTATTTTTAGCTGAAAGTGCCCTTCATACCAAAGATAGTGTAAAAAAGATGGTACTCGCTTTATGCAATTTTCAAGCAAAATTTGGCATTAAATAAACTTGAAAATTTCAATACATGTATCATCAGACAAATGTTCAAACCCAACTTGTTTCGATCAACACTTTTGGGGTTAAAATGCATAAATTAATGGCTGAAAAAAGCCAAAAACTATATGCATTTCAGGCCATAGATTCTTCAAATATTGAGGTATCGACACCAAACAAAGATAGAGTGATGTTGATTTTTTTTTTTTTCCTGAGTACGACTATACAATGACATGCATAATGAATAGTTGATTTGACAAAGGTAATTCAGACCCTAGGTTTTAGATTCAAACAGTCATCATAGATTTTAAAATTTGTGTTTAGGCAGTTTCTTTCTTACAGATCTGGCTGTTTGTTCTCGTGGGGTTGACACTATTGTACATTAGAGAAGTGAGCGTTTGAAAACTTCAAATCTGTCACATTGTATATATGTTTACATATGATTTGTCCTACATAGGTGATCACGGTAGATAAGAAAATAGACAGACGGGGATAACTGGGTCAACAGACAGAATGATAGATGGATAGATAGTTGGGCTTGGAGAGTGCAATATGTTGAGAGACAAACCAACTAGAAAAGAATGGGGGCAAAAGGAAGAGAAAGTGGGAAAGACAGACAGGGCTTTTCCGTAGGTAGTTGTCATTTTGTCCTCTGTAACTCTCTTTAACGATAACTTTAGAAGTGAGAGAGAAAGAGAGAGAGTGCGAGTTTAATTGTTATTGTTATTATTATCATCGTCATTATATATCTGTTATAATATAGCACATTCCTCTTCTCTGTTAATTTTCTTTTACAACATTGTTGAGGAATGAAAGACATGGTCTTGGTCTTTTTTTTTTTTTTTTATAGTTAATATAAGTTATTTACTTTCTGTAAGTCCTTGTTCATAAATAATGCTTTTAAAAAATTTGCTTTTTTTTCTAGAATTATCTGTTATTTCATCTTCCAATATAAAAAACATTGTATAAAATGGATTTATTTGACAGATGAGTTGAGGATCACAATCTGTCTATGTGAGTCCACAAAGAGGACTGAAGACCAATTAATTTCTGAGACGAAATGTCGCCCATAGATGATGCAAGGATGGGTCCCGTTTTCTCTGATTCCTGAAGAGACACCTCAGAACAACAACAACAACAACAAAACATGTTCGTTTTGTCACCGTTAGGGTATATAGTGATGGGATGAACATGAAAATCTGAAATGACATCAGCCCAAGACATGGGTGCAAACCAGTTTCCATAGAGTTGTTATGGACGCTTGAGACATCATTTATTTTGCCGAGCTATCTTTATAGCTGACTCTCCACTATTAGATCCATTTCTTGTTTGTGTTCACTTCCGTGTAAAAAAAAAAGGGGGGGGGGGAGGGGAGGGGTGGAGGAAGTAGAGGTCTAATGCCATAATGTAGATCTAGAGCTAGAAATCTAGATGCTAATCTCGCACACTAAGTTTGCCACAAGGTCAGCAAACAAAAAGGGAAAAATTAACTTGCTATTATCATTCTGTTGCATTAATGTTGTAAGGTAGGCTTCTCCAATATGTAGCCTTCGAAGCTGGATTCAAGCAATTTTCTTCTTCAGCCATTGTCGTGTAGTAAAAGAAAAATGGGGGGGGGGAGGGGTGGAGGCAGAAGCGGAAGTGTGATTCCATAATTCTCGAAAAAAAAAAAAAGGGGGGGGGGCGAAAGAGGAGGAAGAGATGTCAAAATTAATAGATCTATGTTGTCATGACAACAAGGAAAAGATTCCTATATTATCTTCTTCAGATTTTCGCAGTCTACTAAATTCTAATCTTTACAGTTTTTTTATTTTTTTTTTTTTTTTCAGGTTTTTTTTTTTTTTTGATACTTTGCTTTTGTAAATAATCACCGTTCAACAACAGTAAAAAAATAAATTCAAAACACGATAGCCAGCCATACCCTCCAATATTATCGCAATACAAATGGACCCAAAACATAATAAGTATCTTCTGTTCCCTCACCCCGGCCACACCATATGAATACAACAGAAAGGAGTCAAAAACAAAACCAGTTGCAGGCAATATATGTATTAATTCGGAAAATGTGAAAGAGAGGCCTCAGTCAGTCAATCCTCCAATGCAATCTTAAGAGAAACCCTAAGACACCTAGCTTCTTTCGTAGCTACCTCATTGACCCTGCTGGTAGCTCTTCGGGGTTTGCCATCAGAGGTTGGTGTGTAAAGGCAAATGAGCTGCAAGGGCTTTGGCCTGAGCTGCTACTATAAGCCAAGGGAGGTCCCCTCCCTAGTTCCGACCT
>JBCAUA010069185.1:0-11072 GCA_038406235.1 Peronia verruculata
ATTAAATTTTTGAACAGTCTGACGAACGGATGGTGCGGGACCATCACATTATGATGAAGAAACAAGCGTTTTAGATGCAAAATATGCACGTGATAATAAATCGGACGTAGATAAAGAATTTGAGCATAATTTAGAAGAAAGTCACAGTAATGACAACGAGATTAGATCTAGATCTAGACTCGATCTAGCAGTAAAGATCTAGAGCTCTAGATCTGTGTAATCAAGCCGGCATGGGTGCAATGTGAATTTTATGGTTTTATCACTGTTATACCCCCAAAACAAGTACATTTATCACATTCAGCGTTGATTTCTCAACAGACAGCACCTGATTTCACGCAAAAAACATGTAAAACGTATTTAATTTTAATTTTTTTTCACTACCACTGGAGCTTTCGTCCCAATTATCTCCCTTGAGCTGGTACTTCCAGCGTCCAAAATGTAGTCAAGCCCGGTACTGAATGGGTTAATACTGGTAGAGTGGAACTCTGATACTACAAAATCGGATGTTGTGAAATTTCAGTAATAAAAAAAAAAAAAAAAGAATATGCAGTCCCATTTTATTTCCTTATTCTTGCTTGTAATAAAATCTAGGAATTTGCAAAATGCCAATCCTTCCGATCTCGCTTACACAGAAACAATTTTCCCAGGAGTGACGAGCAAAACCACGTGGCAGCATGCTGAAGATGGTTAAACTGAGAGGGTGACCAACTTTTTGTTTGTTCATCCACTTCTAACAATGCCTACCGGTTCCAATTATGCAGTGACGGTTAAGGCAAAACAACATTTGTGTGATATTCATGGAATAGATTAGGCCCAGGTAAAACAACCTGGGGTGAGGATGGTGTTTCTTTGTCCATGCAGATGAAAGTACATACGTAAAGTGATTTGGGTAGGACATGCTGGTGGGGCAGATGGGGAGTAATCTCTACTGTGAAGGAATGTTCTGCGATATCATAGATCTATCACGTGCAGAAAATGGTACTGGAGTGCAATCAATTAAACCGTGTTTACTGCTTAATCTATGCACCGCAGCACATTACTCTAGCTTTCTATATTTTCGTCAGCATAGAGTTAACCATATCGTTCAGTAGCCTACTAGTTTTAGTATTTCCTTGTTAAAAAAAAAATTGTTGTAGTTAATCATTTTTCTGTGCAAAACTCATGCACAGGCTTTATAAGGGGCTGCTTATCAGGATATAACCAACAGTGATGATGAGTCAATGTTTGACTCATCCCCTTTGTTCTAGAGTCTCTGCTGGACATTGAGAAATTCTGATATTAAGAAATAAAAATCCTGGTCCCTTCGATTTCTTATTCTCAGAGTTCCACTGCAGTTAAAAGTAGGGCTAGTTCCTATTCACAAATGCTCTTGACCAATTATACTAGGACAGGTCTAAGTTTACAATCACAGAATGAGACTGACAGCTGACAAATTATATTCCCCAAGAAAAAAAAAGGAGATTTTATGGTAACCCTTATACCTAAATATACAAGGAACACTTTGCTATACCTGTGGAAATGGACATTTACAAGGAATGTGATGATCATCAAATGCTTGAGGACATGTGGCTGAGGCCAGCTTCTCACATAGATCATCATAGGTACAAGACCCTATGCCATCAATGCACGGAATCTCCAGCCAGATGGGACCTTCATGTTTTTCCAGTTTTAGTTCTGCCTAAATACAGAATATGAAAAATATAATGATATAATTATACTAATCCAGATTCCTAATTATTTTAGGAACAAAAACGACTTACTGATTCTGTAAACTTTATGATCTTGAGATTTGAAGTAGTTAAAACACAATACTTTTGCATCTCCTTCAAATCAAATAATTACCTGTTGTTAAAAAAAAAATCTTTTTGATACATTACTTATAATTCTTTCTACCCAAACATCAAAAATATATAAAAAATATTTGTCAATTCATTGATGAAAGTAAAGATATGGGTTAAATCCTGGTTTTCCAAGCCTTGTATGAATATTAATGCTTGTGAGTCATTTACAGCTGGAACTATGCTGAAATTAAAAAGAAAACCAAATTTTTTCAGATAATGAAAATGCATACTAAATATTCATGAGAAAATAGTAGGGTAAAACCTTGAGAGGTGCATCCATAGGGGCTTTGAAGACCACATCAAATTTGATCCCAACTTTTCCTGGAATCTTCAAGGGATCTGGGGTAAGTGATAGGTCACTGATATGGATCAGCTCTGAGCTGCTGCCACAGTCCTGCCACTTGAAAGTACCAACCAGAGGAATGGAGCCATCATTCTGATGAAAACCATCAATAAAGTTACTGTTCCTGAGAAGCCTGAGAAATTATTGTCAGCACAATTGTTTTAAAATTGCTCATTTTTTTTTTTTTTTATCTGGTACATGACATAATTTTTATCACTATAATTCCCCAGACAAATGATAAATTTTTACATCATTGATATTTCAACATATAAAGTCATTAAAATATTGTTTTCCATCTGACCAGATATACATGAAAGACGATTCAAGGGGGGTATTAGGTGCAGTCTTGAGTATGATGACTAAAAGACAAGTGAAGACATGATTGAAAAGACAAAGCTTCCAGGGCAATGCATTAAGGGAAGTATCTTTTTTGTTTCTATGATGTCCAAAGAACAAATCTGCATGCTACTACCACTAGACACCAGCATAATATGGATGCTATCCGATTAAAATCAAGTTAATCAAAACACATTATTTAAGGACGTAAGATAAGACAAGACTTCTTCTTGAATGGGCGGCTAATAATCAAGACGTATTGCTATGCAATAAAAACCGTGTATTACTTCTTCCATCCGCACGGGACAGATCTAGGCATAACCGCGGATTTGTGGTCCCGAAGAATCGATATCCCGGTGCGCAGCCCCGAAGTACGAATCGATACTGTGGCCTATTCAGTATATCAAATAATAGCCTAGAACAGCCCCGCTGGTTTAACCTCCTGGGACCCTCAATGAGCGTGTCCACCCTAACACTAACATGCAGCCTAGGTCCGATGAGCGGGTGACAGTCCTCCCTAACACTAACATGTATGAGACCCTTGACCAGCGCAAGTCCACTTTAACGCTGTCAAGGGTCCCAGCAGGTTAAGTCAGCGGGGTTGCTCTAGGCTATTATTTGATATACTGAAAAGGCCGCGGCATCTATTCGTACTTCGGGGTTGCGCACCAGGGTATCAATGAAATTTAATCAACAATAGATCTAGATCTAGATCTTGATCTAGCTCGCACTTACCGATAATTTGAAGTTATTGCGTATGTACTTGAATATTTCAAGATCATGAACTTGGCCCTGCTCGATCCCTATTCTCTCCTCAGTCAGGATCTGCATTTTCTCGATAAAATTTGGAAGTGCAGCTGTAAATGCAACTGCCACCGCGAATAAAATTAATTTAGAGAAAGCCATTGTCTCATTAATTTGGCTGTTTCGTCTTCTGAGAATTTAAGATTCTGTCTGTAACAATACCAAGTAACGAAGAGGAACGGAATTGAAGGATCATGTGATCAGTTGAGATCATGTGATCTGAATTAGTTTTTTAAAAATTTTATTGTATTGAAGTGTGGACCCTGCAGCTATTGATCCACATTCCTCTGTTGTTATTCATACGTTAATGAAATGAAAACATTGCCTGCCTGCAGCGACACGTCAGTTTTTCTATTTGATGAAACAAGTATAACATGTCTGTTTCATCGAGATGCTAATTTTGAAATTAATTCTGACACTATCTGCAAAAAGGAAAGAGCCAATCAAATGTCGACCCAAAAAGGATCTGCTATTCACATCCATCAATAGTTAAAATTCCTGGATCAAGAAGCATTCCATTGTTACTGTTACTGATGCCACTTACTGTCAGGTGAGAGAAATATATGTATGGTGAATTCTTATCTTAGTGTTAATCTCTGCAGTCATTTCTGTCTAGTATTTTCCCATCCTTATCCCCTCACCCTTTTCCCCTTATGATAATTACAGTATAAATTAAAGGACCCTCTCAGAAGCTTTATTTTAAAAGTGTATGAGTCCACCAAAATTCTGTGAGTGAAATACATGTATATATATGTAAATAATGATATTGGTATTTATTTCTTCAACTCAGCCATATTTTAGTCGCATCAATCAAAACTCCCAGATTTATCTTTTTCCAATTTGATGTTTGCCCACTTGAACCCATCCAATAGGGGATTTAGCTTTATATCTGACTTCTTTTTTAAGGTCCATAATTGTGCTTCGGAAACTTTGTTTTGTTGTGATTAAAAGAAATGAATACATGTATTAAAATTAAAGAACAGAACAAACAGAAAAACAAGATCTTGCCCACTAGTCAAGACAAATACAAGTACAGATTTGAATCAGAACTGGCTGCCAAAAATAATAACAAATAAACAACTGTTCTTTCATTTTCACATTTTATTTTCATATCACTGTCAAGTACAGATGTGTATAAAATATGCTTTTTGTTTTTCACACTTGACTGTGCAGGTAGGCGTCCATGTACACATATTGTGGAGCAATAGCTGTAGACTGTAGAGTACGTACACAACATTTGTCTGCATACACACTTAACATACGTACCAGATACACGCACAATGCAACACATCTTTGCTCAAAACAAATATCTAACCTCTGAATGCTGTAATTCTTGATTGCTGTCTGCATCAAACCAGGTAAATTATCAGCCAAATTTCACAAAAACTCCCACCTATTGCAGCCACCTCACACAAACTACATTTATGAACATCATCATCATCACTATAAAACCTCACACAGTCTGCCAACAGCGAGAAATAATTACAAAATCTGGGTCGCACAAGTACCTGAAATGGAGAATGTCCAAATTTTCTATCTTTAGAATTACATGTACATGTATTCTCGTATCACTGGAAAAGAAAATGAGTTATACTTCACTCAGATGAGAAAAACTATTGTATCTATTTACTATGTAGCTACAATTCTTTTACACTGAAATCCCCCCATTCAAAGTTAAATTAACTCCTGCTACATCATTGACAGCATTATCCAATATTGATATCTAGCTTATTTTATCTGGTTGTATGACACAGTCAGACATACGTGGTCCACATCATTTTCTTTCTCCTACAGAGTGGAACAAAGATAAAGATGTTATTTTCTAGAAGGCAAATACATATGAAGACTCTAGTGGAAAAACCTGATAAGTTGCATTTTCTACAAAGGGAGAACAACAGAAATTAAAGTTTTGAAGTCTATGTTTTTTTCACTTTATACTTTTTTTTTTCTCCAAACTATTGTCCTGTTTAACAAATCTTAGTGGTGTACTTTGTACTGTGGGGGCAATGACATTTTTTTCTCACAAAAAATGTGAAATCCCGTTTTTCCACATATGTTTTGGGATAAGAGTCTTTTCAAATATCAGGTATTCATTTTCTAGAAATATCAGGTATTTATTTCCTAGATAATGTATGTAAAGTCCATTTTAAAGAGTGACAAACAAAGGAAAGAGGCAAAAATTACTTGGCAAATGAAAACATTGTGGAGGATGACAAAAATTTCCAAAAAAGTTACATCTCTCATGGCATAACCTGATGTTCCTTTAATCAACAGAAAACTAAAGGAGAATTCTAAAAAGTAAAGATTTCAAACACATACAATTGTACCCCTTGACACGCAGAATCTTATGCCAACTTATGTACAAGTACAAAGATAACAAAAAGACACCCTATAATCTATGGCTGACCAAAAAAAAAAACAACAAAAAAACATACTAATAATAATATAATAAATAACTAATAAATAAATAAATAAATAAATAAATAGAAATCAAATGTAAAAAAAAAGGATTCAGACCAGTAGGACCTCTCAACGGAACAATATAGGCATGCTGCTATAAAACACCCTTGCTGCTCTGACAATTACACACAGTGAGCAAAAGATAGAGGCACAATGCAAAACATTTTCGCACAAAACAAATCTCATCTGAGAATGATGTAATCCTTGATTCCAATCTCTATCAAACTCGATGAACTATCAGTCAAATTTCATGAAAGCTCCCACCCATCTCACACAAACCACATAGACAGCACATCATCATCATTAAATCTTCACAATTTGTCAATCCGCATCAAGAAAAACTATTAAAAAAATCTATTTCGCAACTAATTATCCCTAGCATGTGACAGACTATGTGCGCATTTCAGGGACAATGAATGCACTGTTCAGGTTTCTGAATTTGGGACTAAATGTTTCTTAATAAAAATTTAAAAAAAAAAAAAAAAGAAAAAAATTTGGTGAGTATCAAAGACCAATTAGTTCCACATTCTCAAAGAAAATATTTCACTCAATTTTCTGGAAACAATTTCATTCAATACTGCGCAAATCTCAGTCTATCATCACAGAATCTGTAAATTTTTTGAAAAAAAAAAAAAAAAAAACTTTACTTTTGACCAAAAATATTTCTTCACAATGTGATATTAGTACACTAAATGCCACTTGGTTATAGCCCATGTGTACGCTCTGTCTTTTCATTTTCTTTCTCTTCATGTGATATTCTACAGGAAACCATTCTTAATTCATACCAGCAAAACATATTTAAATCAACTGCCACAGATATGGGTCTAATTATCTTTTCCCCCTCTTGGCTCCCTGTGGAGGTTTCTGAAGTTGAAAGGGCTGTTTGGTGTTAGCAGAAACATTTAGGTTGGCACCAGCAAGATTGAGAGCTGCGGTGGTGGAAGAGCCGAGAGTGGGCGGCGTCCCAAATCCTCCGGATGCAGGGCTTGACATCAGTGAGGTGGAAGAGAACAAGTTGCCCACTCCACCTATACTGGTGCCCACGCTTGACAGGCTCGGTGTGGTGCCAAATCCTGCCGTGATAATAATAAATGATTTAGCTACATACGACTAATTCACTGGAGAATCTTCAAAATAATAATAATAAAAAAAAAAAAAAGAATCAAGTCTTTAGAAGCAGCCTAACGCTAACATGTAGCCTAGGTCCGATGAGCGGGCGACAGTCCTCCCTAATGCTAACATGTATGAGACCCTTGACCAGCACAAGTCCACCCTAACGCTAACATGTAGGTCCGACAATCGGGTGATGGTCCTCCCTAACATTAACGTATGAGACCATGGCAAAGATGGTTGGGCAAAGTGGAAGAAAGGATAGAGAAGGAAGAACAATTTGGCTACATCTCCCTCAATGCATAGTCAACAATGTATGAAGTAAAGAAAAAAGAAATGAAGCATCAAGTAACCAACAAATCAAGATCTATTCATATTTCAGGTCCTAACTTTTTGTTATAGCAAAACAGTATAACGGATATGGACAACAATGTATACATTGGAAAATGCACAAACCAAAGCACTTGTGACAGGAGATACCATAACATGGCTCTAGAGCATATGGTCATTTTTCCCCAAAAATGATGAAAACTTGACAATACCTATCCACACTGATGATCACCTGATGTTTTAAAAATTGTTTTGAAGGCCAAGATCTACATGTATTTTCTAGTTGATTTCCATGTTAATGAACAAAACCAAAGCAACAATGCTAGGTTTGAAATCTTGATTTTAATATATTTGGTCCATCTTTGATGAAAATGAAGACATCACAATGTATTTCCCTGTATTTGGGTCATGCCATTTACTGTACAGACATTTATATTGTTTATCAAATTCCTTACTAACATCTTTCTTTTGCTATGACTATCATTGATAGTTTTGGTTCTTGATTTGTTTTTTTTTTTTGGTTGTTTTTTTCTTTCTTACCAATTGCCTTAAAATGCAACCCGCCAAAAATATTATGCGTCACAATTCTATTAATTTCACAGGCTACAGAAAAAGCAAAAAGGAAACCCATAAATTTTACCACCAATGGGTTTGGCTGCACCAAAAATGCCACCGCCATATGATGACGCCCCAAAGCCAGCAGGGACACCTCCCACGAGCCAGTGACTGGAGGACCTTGAAAAGAAAGATGACAAAAATCAGAAGTTTAACTCTGCTCAGTACTACAACCAGTATCAGATACTTTTCAGATACTTTTCTGGAATGGAAGTGTTTCAAGAGTTTTCCCACAACTGCATTAAGCACTCCTTCCTCTATACTGAAAGACAAAATGAAACAAAAGAAACAAACAAAACATCCTCTGAATAGCAAAACTGGGATAGAAATAAAACTACTGACATCCTCAATTAACAAAAACAAGCTCCAACATTTAGCACTTCTGCACCCAACTGATCCACATACAATTCTTTTTCCACCGATGACATGAAAACTTTTTCGCTCAGCTCTGCTTGCTTTGTTTTTCCTATTTTTAATACAATATCTTTGTACTGCCTACCCTCAAAATTCATCGTGTTGCAATACCACACAAAAGTCTGACATTATGTTAGACAGAACAGTAAGAAAACAACAAATCCAAATATTACAAAACTGCCAACAGATAACAGTCTTAAACAGACTAATGTCCTTCGTAATCACCAGGCAAGTTCCAGTTCTGATACAAAAACTGTGAATAGTTACCAGACACTCAAATTTTCTCATATGAATTTGTGAATATCTGTCATTTTCTTTACCATGCAGATAACATTTGATAAGCAATGTGCTATTTCACTACCTGAACACAGCACTGGATCACATTATAAGGGTTAGTTTCAGGTTGGATTTTTTTTTTTGAAGGTGCATGATTATGGCAAAATTGTGTCTATAGTATGTGATATTGATGACATTTTCAAAATTTAAAAAATAGAAATCACAATGTTTAATGTCTACCGGTACCAACAAATACACAGCTATCATAGCTGTAAAATATACATATAGGTAAACAGCTGATTCATCATATGGCTTGCCACATTGGAGATCAGAATTTTGGAACAGGGGCCTTATGATGTGAAAAAAAAAAAAAGAAAAAAAAAAAGAAAAGATTGTCTACTGCCTTGTTTTTGTTTAGATATCTTTCAGATCAAAGTGTGACTGATACCTTGAGGTTGCTGAGCTCGTGTGTGCACCATGGCTATGGCGTGGGCAGCAGCATTGGTTGTGCCAGGGAATAGATTCGGACCTGCCAGATCAGAGAGCTCAGTTCTCTTTGCTGATTTTGGAACTGGTGCTGGTCTGTGAAAAATATTCTTGCTATCTCCGTGGAACACACGGCGATAGTTCAGAAAGTGATCCTTCTGGCTCTGAAATAATGACAACAAGACGATATTTTGTTTTCGGTCTGCAGGATGTAGGGAGGAAAAGAGAAATAGTAAAAGTGTGAAGAGTTTTGTGACAAACAAAGCAGAAAACTAGAAGACAGAAAATTTAAATTGCTGCAAGGATAAAGACCTAAATAAACCTACTGTTGTCAACTGTATATCAAAACCCATAGATTTCATATATGAGGTCACATACTGTTTCATCCAAATTTTCAAACCACATATATATGATTCATTTTATGGAACAAGATATTGTTAGGATAGTCAAAAGTGAAATTTATATACATAAAAACAACAAATAAATGCAATGAGAGTGCTAGGCTGATACAGACTAGCTATGAAGGAAAGGATAAGAGCAAAGAGGCATTCAAAGGTTCCACATGTGATTTACGAGTTACCTTGACAGATTCATGAACCTGCTGAAGCTGAGCAGCCAAGGATATGAAAGTTTCGTGTAATTTCTTCAGCAGTGCTAGAATTTCTGTGAAGATAATCCAGGAAAATTACTCATATCTCTATTTGATCAAATTAATTCTTGACAGTGGGAGAACAGCTATCTGATCATAAATGCAACCATCCAAAATCTACTGAATTCTGGATGCGAGAGTGAAATGTAAGCAAAAACTCTTGCTATCATTGCCCAAGTTTTATTCTCATATCTCCTCTTTATTAAGGTAGTCTACTCCAGTCATTCCAGTGTTTATGTGCCAATGACTATGTTTGTCCATCAGCTTCATTCAAACCATTATGTGAAAACAAAATACTGTCTTTTTTCCCACTTTCCAAAGTCATAGGGGTTTTTCTTTTTAACTAAATCAGCAAATTAAGAGCATGCCACTAGAGATGATAGATTTTAGAAATCAGGAGAGCATTTATTTCTAAAAATCTTACATTCTTTGAGGACCTCTCTCCCTGAGCTAACTTCTTTTCAGCATTAGGCACTTTCTATCTCTACAAATTCCATGCATGACTTTCCTCCCTACCTGAAGGTGTATGGGCGCTGGGCTGGTGTAAGGCTGCCAAATGATTGTCTAGTGTCTCAATTTGCTGATGATACATCACCATCCTCTCCTCAAACTCTTCAACCAGCCACTGGAAATATCTAACAAAAACCAAACCAAATGGAAATGGTTGAAAGAAATAGCGCATAAAAAGCTATTGAACCATGCAAGTAAGAGACATAAACATTTATTGTTACAGTAAAATTATTCCCTCAATAAGCCAGGAAAGAGAAAAATTTTCAATACAATAAAAAACGTTCTCTTATAAACCCTTATAAAGGAAAAAAAAAAACATAGGTCACAGCAGGTTTGCAGAAAGACTTAATACACCCCAGATCTGACATATAAAGACTGGTCACATTTTAACTAGACAGACACCTTTTCCCTGTCCCTATGAAATCTCACCCCTAGAGATTTGACTCCAATAAGATACATTGAAATGTTCCTTTGCAAATGAGATCGCACTTTTTAATGGCATTATAAGAAAATAATTCACACTGATAAAGATCATGTCCACTACAAATAATTTTATTGGGGAATCGACCATTTTTTGTCCGTAATTTCAAAAACAATTATAATAAAAATTTTCTACTGTTCTTGGTTCAACATTTCCATTGGTCTACGTCGTTCATTTCATCCTGCTGATCTTGATAGTAAAACTATACAAATCGTCACTGAGGATACTGATTTGCAACAACGATGAATTTTCTCTCTTCAATTCAGACTGATTTTAGTTTACCCTAGCATACAGAAAAACGTTTTCTGAGAGATTTCCTTTATGCAAATTTACTCACACTCAAGTTGGTCCGAAAATTTGGCGATTCAACATCAAGAATTTATTTATAAGTGTTATTTGCTTTTTTCAATTTTTTTT
>JBCAUA010069196.1:0-11072 GCA_038406235.1 Peronia verruculata
TAACTTTAATAGTAAAAAAAAGTACCTCCAGGACGGTCCCCCCCCCCCCCCCTAAATTGCAAGTGCATCTGACTGATATAGGCCTTAAAAAACAAATGAAGTCACTAAAATCCCTTGTTAGGCAAATAAATACGACAAAGCTGAACGGGATGGTGTTTGATTTTGAAGATTTTCTCAAATTATTTACAAACTGCATGTCCATGTTAAGTTAAATTCATACTAATGATGTGCATTTAAAATATGTGAAAGATGTGTGTGGGATTTCTGCAAATCATGTTATGAGATATTGTGAAGAAACCATCAGCTTTTCTTGTAACAAGATACACCAATAACTGACTAAGTGTCATAATAATCTTCACTGAATTTTAAGTTAAAAGATATAACTGTTGACAAATTTGCAACTTCCCCATCTTTCAGTGCTTCCCTACGCTTGCTATATACATGTAGTATGTATTATCCGTATGAGAAGATAGATCTATGGGCATATACTGTCTGTGGTTTTGTTTTGTTTTTCCGGGGGGGGGGGTGGCAGGAGATGAGACTTGGTGATATCAAAAGATGTTTAATAGCACACAGCGTTAAAGTGAAAACATTGTTTACTTTTCCAGGGAAATTGTCAATCAAACTGAAGGCCCATTTTCTGCAGGCAAATGAAATTACATTATTATTATGGTTCAAATCTATCTCTACAGGTTTAGATTTTGCACTTAATTATTCACAAGTCTTTATGCTCAAATGCATGTTTGCTAATGACAGACAATGACATCAATGTCTAAAGTAATAATATACAAATTCAAGTATGTATAATATATAAGATAAAAATATGATAATGTTCTTCTGTTGGATTAGCAATTTTTCCTTTGCATTACATTTACATTAATCAAGTGTTTCAAAGTTTTTGTTTTTTTTTTAAAGGCAATCATGGGTACACTAATCCTTTATCAGGAGATTTTCATGTCAGGATCTATAATCAACTCAAATATCTGTAAAAGAAGTGGGAGTTTGCTATTCATTTTATCTATTAGTGATGGGAAGTTCAGTCTATATTTCTTCAGTGCCTGTTTGGACGCTATTTACGTTTGTTTGAGCGTTTATTTTTTATCTAATGCATGCTGAGTATCATCAACATATCTTTTGCATAAATACTGTGTCTATATCTCATTGACTGTAACAGGATAAATAAACTTTATCTTATTATCTCATCTATTGTATTTTTTTCTTTCCTTTGGAAAACTGCTCTTAATTCCATTTTTTAAACATGTCTTAGATCTACCTACATGTATTTATACCAAAATGAAAAATGTCCACTTAGCACAATCATACTTAAATCATATCACTTCGGTTCTGAATCTGTCATACCATTGTCTGATGTATTATTTATGTTTTCAATCATTTATAAGATGTCACTGAAAAAAAAAATTAAAAAGAAATATATCTTGTATATTTCTTGGTGTCATTCTGTTAGACGCATTTTCCTTATTGACATCACGGAAAGTTTAAAGCACTGAACAGCCATTGCTAGCAGATGCTCAAAGAAAATATATAAAGATCCAAGCATTTTAAGTGACATAAGATTTTATGACAAATGATTCTAATCAACACCTTTACTTATATCAGCTTTGGAATTTGTAGATTGCATCCTGTTGGACTCCAAACCCTTACAGTGATAACTCTGCCATTATATTATTTGTTGTATGGGGGTGAGCTCTTGCAACTGTAGGCCTGTTGATACAAAATTCATAAATGATAGTAATACAAAATGTGTAACTAGATCAAAACGTCAACGTCAGTTAACACTCACAGATAACGTAAAAGACAATACAGCATACTCTTTTTAAAGAATATCTCTTGATGGAATTGCCTTTAAAAAAAAAATCCTGCCTGATTATGAAAATCTGTTCCATTTTAACACATGTATTGTCAATTCTTGAAAGCAACATTCACCGCTGTTTTGTTCTTTTAGTAACAGTGATTTACATGCACATTCTGTGATAGGCTACTTTATATTAGTTTGGAGTTTGCCACTTAGGTGAATAGTGGTGTCATAAATTATAAAAGGCTATCTTCAATCTAAAAACCTAAGTGCAGAACTTCTCGCATAGGTTCAATGAACGACTCTACTTGATATGATTCTAATTAAGACTGACATCCTAAAGGCGAAAGTGACTGTACCAGCTAATAACATAAACATTAAATATACTATTCCTACCCACCTTGATTTGTCAAATGACTTACGCCAAATTCTATTGTTAAAAGCATTTGATATATTATTCTTACCTTGCCTAGTCAAGAGACTGCGAATGCCGCATGTTTGCCTCACTTCCGGGTTGGAAACATACTTTCTGTGGAAAACCCCGTTGGATTTGTCCCGCAATCTTGCTGAACTCTACCATCCTCAGTATATGAAAACTAGCAAAATTAAAAGATGTATTTCTTTGGCCGATTTTATTTTACTTTTGTTTGTTTGTTTTGTTTTGTTGTTTTTCTCACCTTAATTCCAAATTATTATTCCTGTAGAAGACGCATTTCTCAAGCACACACACATATCATGTACATTCTCCTCTGTAATGATGCAATTTTCAATCTTTATTTGACTCTTTGTTGTTTCAGTACATCAGCCTTTATTTGTACCACTCATACATTCTACCTTACAGGTAAATCTGAAAAGGGCACAGTTTCCAAACCAGATGCTGCTACTCAGTGGTGGGAATTGGTATCAAGGCACGATGTGGTTTTACAAATTTGGAGGGAGTATAATAGCGACTTTCATGAATCTGATTGGATACGATGCCATGGTAAGGGAAATGTTCGTATGAGTGCCAACGAAAGCAGAATCATGACAGGAAAACACCACATGACCCTCCAACAGCAGGAAGCCGGCATCCATTAGAGGTGTCAACAACTATTTGCCTTGAAAATACGTCCATTCTTGACTGTAGCATTGCAAGAGTATGAAGTATCTCTGAATGTTTAATCGTGACACACGTTAACAACTATAGAATAACAGATAGTAGTAATGGTCGTGGTGATTGCAGTTGTGATGAAGTAATGGTCCTCGGAGTAAGCCGAGGGGCAGTGGAAGTAAAATCTACTGTGGGTGTGATAATAAATGAAGTTATAGATACAGCTGCAGTAGAAAAAATAGTAAAGCTAGTAGAAGTTGCAGGAGAAACGGCTGCTGTTGATGCCGATGCAGGAATGTGTTCTATACGATTACCGGAATGTGTACTATACGATTACCGTAAGCGGTTCTCCATATTAAAATTATGGTCGCCGGGCAAGTGGCTGGGCTGTCTGGAGATCAGAAGTTCCTGTTTCCACTCCAGATGTGTTCCATGGGCAAGACAGCTGTCACTCATTTCTTGATTCTCGGACTATACAATGAATAATATTGTTTACCCTGAGTGGATTTGTGCACCTAACAAGCAGTCGCCTTGTATACATCTTAGGAAGCTAAGACGGAAGATTCCACTGGGTTTGTCAGGGTTATAAGAGAAAGGGAAGAGCATGTACTGATCACGGATAAGTGCTATATCACTAATACTAGCAAGGTCTCCCGTTCTATGAAGGAGGGATATAGATAAAAATGATGAACTGACATTGACCATTGTCTGTGAAAAATGGTAAAATTTTAGACTTATCTATCTCTGATCTTTGCATTGCCTATATCTAGAATCTAGATTCTACCTGCTAAGAGAATCTGAATAATATAATCTGTACCACAAATATAAAGCAACGAAGACTTTCTACAGCTACACTATAATAACACAATCATAAACACAAATAGTTAACACAGTAATGGCACACACAAATTTTTAACACAGTGACACACAATATTTTTGGTAGGCTCAAGAAATGACGTCCTATATATATAGGCTTTCTTGTTATTATGATCATTATTGTTCTAATTATATTGTTATTACTAATTTAAAATATGACAACAGAATATGTCGCCCCGCCGGTGCCCGGGATTTATAAGTAGGTTGTCTGCTCCCACCTGCAGGCTGTGTGAGTTCGTCATTGGTGGGGTGTCTCACATGGAGTGCCATCCTCGACATTCCAGGGGGAATACATCTCTTCTCTCTTTCCTTGCTCTTGTCTTCTGTCCCGCTGTCTTTCCTCTCTTCTTCTTGACGTGTAAACCTATCTTACCGTGTTTGACACAATACAGCCGTAATCGTGCTAATGTGTCGTTAATCCCCAACACAAACAAACAAACAAACAGCAGGATATGTTCATCTGTCTCGATCTCATTTCAGTGCCTGGGCAGCTCCGAATTTGACCACGGTCCGGACGGGATAGCACCTCTGATCTTGAACGCCACCTTCCCTATTTTGTCCAGCAATGCCGACTTCAGTCAAGTCCCCGCTCTAGCACGCATCGTTAAAAAGTCGGTAACACTCACAGTCGCAGGAGAAAAAATCGGCGTTGTCGGCTACACGACAACCCAGACCTCTTACATCTCCAGTCCAGGTTAGGCTGTCATTTGTGCAGCCTTCTGAAGATCAACGTTTTGAGCAGATCTACCTGTCAAATGAAAGAAGACTTTGAATACAGTACTCTTAAAGTTGATTTAAATATCTGTGCCTTTCAACATTTAAAAATGTCACATAAAATCACAGAATATCTCAAATGAAACAAAGAAAGACTTGATGTTTTGGCAGATATCAAGTTTTGATGATGAAAATTTAACTCAGTATTGAAATTGTCCATTATGTAAATGAATTTCTCACAGCCTACGACCTCTAATGGCAAGTAATCAGCAACTTAAAAGGCCAGGTCGAAAAATTAACTACCGGTATTGAATAAGAAAGTGGGCTTCTGTCATTGGGATGTCCATTTCTCGAGTCACTCTGAGGGACAGAAAATATGGACCTACAACGGATTTTTTTGTGATTTGTGCGATAAATTTGTGTAGATCTTTCCACAAAAATGTAATTCCTACATTGTAAGGTAAATTCATTTGAACATCCGCTCTATACATAAGATATGCATAATTTTGTTGCACACTCATTATCCCTTGCATAGTGTGGTATTTATAAACACCATATTGCTCTGCTTTGTTTTTTCCAAGAACATCACTGAAAATGCGGATGAGTAATTGACGAAAGATATGCCTTGACCACTTTCCTGTGCTCTGAGCTTCAAATTTTAAATTACGTTGAATCTGTTGGAATGTTATTGTTTCTGTGACAATATTTTTGGTAGGCTCAAGAAATGACGGCCTAGATTTAAGTAACAATGCGAGACATGTATGCAGTCACTGATATTTTTATTTGTCACTTTCGAGAACCATTCAAATGCCGGATATATCATTTTGGAGAGCCATCCCAACGCCGAGTATAACTTGTTAGACAACCATTCAAATGCCGAGTACATCAGTGTGGAGAGCCATTCAAATGTCGAGTAAATCAAATTTTAAGGGCTATTCAAATGCCGAGTATATCATTATAGACAGCCATTTAAATGGAGTATTCGATTTCGTAGAGCCATTCAAATGCCCAGTTTATCATTTTGGAGAGCCATTTCAATGCCGAGTATATAATTTTGGAGGGTCATTCAAATACCCAGTATATCATTACACCCATTCAAATGCCGAGTATATCAGTCTGGAGAGCCTTTTCAGTGCCGACTATATCACATTGGAGAGCCATTCCAGTGTCGAGTATATCATTTTCGAGACCTTTTCAAATGCCAAGTATATTATATCGTGAAGAGTCTTTCCAATGCCGAGTATATCATTTTGGAGAGCCATTCCAATGTCAAGTATATCACATTTGAGAGGTTTTTCAAATACCAAGTATATTTTGGGATGTCTTTTAAATGGTTGGGTGAATCATGCTGTAGAGCCACTCAAACGCCGAGTATGTCATTTTGCAGAGCCTTTAAAATGACAAATTCATAATTTCATTCAAATGCCTAGTATAACGGCCCAGTCCTCGAGAATATCGACCTATAGTGATATAAAGTAAGATCAATTCCAATTCACTTCCAGGGAATATCACATTCTCACAAGAACTGAGCACTGTCCAGGCCGAAGTCGAAAAGCTAACAGCACAAGGAGTGAGCAAGATCATTGCTCTGGGTCACACTGGCTATTACGAGGACTTGAACATGGCCAAGAAGCTTAAAGGAATTGATGTCGTGGTGGGTGGATTAACGCAAACTTTCTTGTACTCAGGTAACACCAACTGACACATGGAACCAATGTATTGTTCCTGTTTTTGTAATGTTTCTATAGCTTTGAGGTCGCTCTTTTTTCACTGATTTTTTTTCTTTCTTTCTCTTTCTTTCTTTCTTTCTTACTTTCTTTCTTTTTTTCTTTCTTTCTTTCTTTCTTTCTTTCATCCATTCTTTATTTCTCTCTCTCTTCTTTTTTTGTTTGTCTTGGATTGTGTTTATTTATTTAGTTTTTTTAAATTTATATATTTATTTATTCATTATTTTATATATTTTTTCTGTTGATTGATTGATTGATTGATTGATTGACTTTCATTTTTGCCCACTCCTTCTTTGTTCTTTGTTTTTTTTTTTTTTTATTATTATTATTTTTGTTTATCTCTTTTTATCAGTGTTATCGTTTTGTTGTTTTTTTTCTGTATCATTTCATTCAGTCTCTGCGTGTGTTTGATTTTCTTTCATATGGTCACTTATGGCGTGTCTTTGTTCACATATTCATGAGTAACCAGTTTTTGAACATCGATCCAATGGACACGTATCCAAACACTGACATTGATGTCCATCTAATTCTGTTTTCTACCCTATCTCTTGCCTATTGTTTGTTTGTGTGTTTGTTTGTTTGTTTTTTAAGCCCTTTTGCCATCACTACTTTGTTTGTCACGAATGTTTATACTTGTCTTATCTTGACAGTCACTCGCTGTTGCAGTTCAAATATACCGTGATAACAATAATAATTATACATTTTGACATACATTGTCATATCTGAATGACAGCGGTACTGTGTTTTGTGCCGTGTGGTCGTCATCGCGCCGATTGCCCATTAAGTACAACAAAAAAAAAGAAAGAAAACCACACACACACACATAATTACAGGTCACCCACCCTCCAACGAGAGACCAGAAGACAAGTATCCCAAAGTTGTCGTCAACATCCATGGGGAGACAGTGCTGGTGGTCCAAGACTTTGCCTACGGAAAATACCTGGGCGAGCTTCATGTCTCTTTCAACGCCGATGGCGAGGTGACAGGGTATTCTGGCAATCCTCTTCTATTGGACGCATCCGTGCAGAGAGGTGGGCGTATGTTTATCTTGTTTTAATGAAAACAAAGCGATACAAGTAAAAGTAAAGATAAATTACACACGCGCGGATATTAATGGTACAGAAAAATACAAATTCCTACGGCATATTTAAGTACTCGCACCTACATTTAGCACGTCTTTTTTCACGTAACTCATAATAATATCTGCCTGCCTATCTGCTTGAACGTTTGTTTGTATATCACTGATGTGTCACAACGATTCATCTTTCTGTCTCTTTTACTATCTGCCTGTAGGTTTTTCTGCTTAACTGCCTGTCTAAATGTCTGTTCGTCTGTTTGTCTGTCTTTCCATCTGTCTGTCACAGTTGTACTCGTCTGTATAATGTTTGTCTCCTGCCACGGCTGACACAGAGCCTGTAGCATTATGAGTCTGTTTACTGTTTATCTGTGTCTGTCTGACAGTTTGTCTGTTTGTCTGTCTGTCATATCATATCTGTCCGTCTGTCTGATAGTGTTTGTCTCCTTCCCTGCCATTGATACAAAGCCCGTAACAATAGATTGTCTGTCTGTCTGTCTGTCTGTCTGTCTGTCTGTGTCTCTGTCTGCCTGCATGCATTTATGCATGTCTGTCTGTCTATAAATAGGTCGGTCTCTGCCTGTATGTCTGTCTGTCTGTCTGGCTTTCTGTCTCTCTGCCTGCATCCATTTATGCATGTCCGTCTGTCTATCAATAGGTCGGTCTCTGTCTGTATGTCTGTTTGTCTGCCTGTCTGTCTGTCTGTTGCAGATGGGGACACTATGGAAATGATATATTATGGAAGTTTGTCTATCAGTTACAGCTGCTAGACGCTGTGTCCGTTGATCTGCAATTATCATGTTTCTCCAATTGTCTGTACGTATGTATGTATGTCCGTTTGCCTGTATAAAACTCCATGTTGTTGTTGTGGGGGAGGGGAGGGGGATTGTCTGATCGTCTGTTTATGGCAGATGCGGGTGTCTCTCTATTATACATGCCAATAGTATAGAAAAAAATAATCTGTAATACCTCAGTCTGTCTGGCTATCTGTCACAGACCCTGATACTCTGAAAAAAGTCAAACAGTATCTCCCAGAGCTAGAAGATCTATCGAAGCAGATTATTGGACACACGCGTGTTCTTATGCCGCATCAAGATTTTATCTGCCAAATACGAGAGTGCAATATAGGTGAGTACTTCTTGCTGTTTACTATGCACGTTTGCATGAGTGTGATTTTAATACCTATTGATTAATGTCTTGTGTTTGAGACTATGGCAGATATCATGACCCTTTGTCTTTTCATTACATCGTCACCTTCAGCACTTTTTTTTTTTTTTAAGGTGATTTATTTATCTATTGCATCACAATTAAATGTTCACAATTTGACAAAGAATACAGATAAAATCAAGTTTAAAACTTCCTTGAGGACGAAAGAAAATCAAAAGATTTTTTTTTTACAATTAACAAATTTTGTTCGGGATGATAAAAACAAGCTACAGAAATCATGATTTTCTTCCAAGTCTCATAATTACATAAGTCGATAACAGTATATAGCATTACATATCTTTTTACAATATGAATAACATTGTCACCATATGTGGCATACCGTAGTTTAGTCTACATAATGCTCTTATGCTGTTAGATAAAACACAACCCAACTTTGCTCAGTCTGTCATAGACAAACTGGACCTGGCTATCTACACTCTGGTTCGCCTCAAGTTCTGACAGTGAAAGTTAACAGCTGCCATCTCATCACTCATTTTCATTCTGAATCGTCCTGAAAATTGTCACAAGCTAAAGAGCGTCCTTCTCTTTTTATACCTTTCATTTTTCTGTTATGACAATAGCTATATAATTGGTATGACAAATTAGACCCTGGACAAGAAAAAAAAAAATTGCGCGATGACACAAGCCACGAGGCGACCGAAATAGACTAGGTAAGTGGTCTATTGCCACAATGTTTTCCTTCTTGATCTATCAAATTGCATCATTTGATCTTATTGGTATTAGACCGCGTAGATTCTCGAACTACATTGTAGACTCCAGAAGGGGAGAGGTTCCACACCAGGCGAGGTGGCGATTCTGGGAGATTTTGATTAAGGCTGGATATATGTATATGGTTAGATCGAGAGTTATATTTGGGGTTAGGTTTAGAGTTCCACATAGGATTGGGGTAAAAGTAAGAGTGAGACATGGGAGTTACCCTATTACCCTGTATTATTTACTTACAATTTAAAGAAAAAAAATGGCACTATTTGGTTTTAATAACCTCTTCCCCCAAAATTATAGTTTAATTGATAATGAACTATTATGAAGCTATCCTAGTTCACACTCTCCGTGGCAAGACCTTAGCGGTTCAAGATATTCACCTGATGTATATTCCGGTAATTATATAGGTATATATGTCTTTGCTCAATCTCCCGCCTGTCCACTGCCTAGGTAACATGGTGGCTGACGCACTCATCCATCAAAACCTGCGCCGTTCAAACCCACGCTACTGGAGTGATGTTGCTGTGGCTGTGGTCAACGCTGGAAGTATAAGAATTGGTCTGGAGCGAGGTCAGAACTTCACCTTCACTTTGACTTTGACCGTCACTTTATTTTTTTCATCCTCAACTATTAAAAAAACACAAGCGGCATCTTTTAACAATTTTGGTCGTCAACTAGCCGAGTATGTGCAGATCATGATGACAAACAAACAAACGTTTTTCTTTTTCAATATGAAAGGATGATTTTTATGGCATAATGTGCCCGTGGGGGACCGGGGTATATAAGTAGATTCTCTGCTCTCATCTGCAGGCGGTGAAAGCTCGTCGTCGGTTGGATACCTCCAATGGCTTGCCATTATAGATTCTCAACATTCCAGCGGTGACATCCCTTCCCTCTCCTTGCTCCTGTCTTCTGTTCCCGTGTCTTTCCTGACCGTTTCTGCATAGACGGTTCATTTATGACGTTGCACTTCCGCGTCCGCCCACCCTTGTATTGTTTACATTAATACGACAGTGGCTGAAGAGGAAAATTGCTTGAAACCCAACTATGAAGGCTACACACGGAGTACAAAATCAGTATTGGGGATCCTTGCAATATGAGTGTGAACGGAATGATCTCGTTTCGTTAGGTGACTGTGTAGCAAACTTAGCCTTGTGTGTAGTACCTGAATCTCGAGCTCCACCCAGATCTCTAGATATCTACACAGTATGGCCGTTCAAGGTAAGTCTGTCTTGGTTGAAATAATAACATCTTGTGATCTAGTGTGTAAATCTAGTCACATTGCTTTTCTGAATGACAGATTAGTAAAGTATATCGAATAGTATTATATAATCCATATTTAGCTCAGAAAATTGATGTAAAATAGATCTAGATTAGATCTGGCTAGAAAGCCTGCGATCCTCCGTATTTAGATCAAGATCTAGATCTAGCTCTAGATCTAGGCTGTGTTCTAGATCTAGATTCTTTCTTGTCCATAGTGCTTTTAAATTCTGAGTGGCATTTTAACGTTTGTGGTAGAATACGTCGCATAGACTAGTTTTTGTGAGGAGTTTTTATATTCATGACAGTATCTAGATCTAGCTAGCGTCCGCCCGATCTTTTTTTTTTTTTCTTTGCTTGACAATGGTTAAAGAGGAAAATCGCCTGAGCCAAACTTCTCAGGCTAGATCTACACATTGAGTAAAAATCAATACCTTACAACATCAGTGCAATGGAATGATAATTGCAAGTTAATCCTACCCGTCTTGTTCGCTGACCTTGCGGCAAAGAGTGTGCGAAACCAGCATCTAGATTTCTAAATCTAGAGTAGATCTAGATGATCGCAGCACAACAATACAAGGTAGGCCT
>JBCAUA010069207.1:0-11072 GCA_038406235.1 Peronia verruculata
GCAGAGAGAGAGAGAGAGAGAGAAGGTGAGAGGGAGAGCGAATTAGTGATACCAATTATGTTATCGTTTAAAGTTACAATTAGCATGCTGGCCCACATAATAAAATAACCTATGGACTAAACTGGCTTAACTCCTCAATTGGGTTTGAATTAAGTTTCATCTCGACTAAGTTTCTTGTCCATTACGGTTAATTTGGTTCTTTCTACCTTGAGTCTGGCTTAATCTCTTCTCCATTAGTTCTGACACAATTCCCCGGAAATCGAAGCATTTTCCAGTTATGTTCATGACGTATCACATAGCCCTATTGGATCTGACTCATTTACGTCTCCGCTAAATTCCTTGTCCACTGGTGTTGACTCTGTTTCTCCTGCGCTAAGTCCCTCTTAAAGGGGATTGTTTTTGACCAGCTCTATGACCTCCCTTGGTCAGACATAGGAGGTGCTGAACAAAGACGGTAAAAATGATTAAAAATAAAAATTTAAAAAAAAAAAAAATCTCTTTTGGAATCTTTGCTTGAAACGTATAGAGCAAGAAAATTTTTTTCTTTCTTTTTTTATGTTTGTTTGTTCGTGTTTTTTTTTTCTTTCTTTCGTTCGTTTGTTCTTTCTTTCTTTCTTTTTTTTTTTTTTTGTTGTTGTTGTATTTTTTGTTTTAATCAATCTTTCAATGGCAGAAAGAAAGTATTTTTTTTTTCTCCTTTATCGTAGCTGGCAAAGACAAGTAAGAGAATTCCTAAAATAATCCTCATATGTTTTTAACTAACTTTGATTGTAATTTTTTACCTTAATAATGACTTCCGCTATCCCCGCCTCCTCAAACCACTCAGTGTCTGTCTGTTGTTTTCTGTTCGACCCGTGCCTTGTTGACTTGTTGACGCAACGGGCCCAGACGTTCAGGTAATTAATATCTCATCTCCAGTCTGGCTCCTCGCCGCCTTCTTCCCCCCCCTCCTCCCCCCCTCCCCACTTTCTCCTCCATCTTCTCAATGGCAACAACGAGCTCAGGTGAGCAACTAACTGTTTCGCACCTTGTGCCGTCCGCAGCCTCACCTGGTGTCTCCCTCAGGTGAGAGGATGAACATCCCCCCTGCCCCCTCTCTCTCTATAACTTTCTTCTTTCTGTATCTCCACCCACACACACAAATCTCTGTTCGCAAGAACTCTAACAAAATGCCTTTTGATCACAGTTTAAATTTTCCCTCACTTATTACAATATACATTTCCTAAATATTAGAAGACAATCTATTGCTTCAATTCCTTTGATAGAAAAGAAAAACAAACCGTATTTTCTTCACTATTTGTTGAAGGTGAGATCTGGAAACTAATTGCCATTTTCTCGGCATAGCGTTTCAATGGGGTTTGTCAAAGTCCGATATTAGGGTTCTTTGTCTGTCCCCCACGTCTCTTCAACAATAATTGATTCTTGATTCTTGCCATGCCTACTTTCAGAGGACACCAAATGATTCTGACTCCCTCTTGTTATATAATAATATACATAATTACTGTCTGTATTTTGGGCCGATTTTAACTCAGAAATCCTTGTCAATGATACTGTCAATATGATTCATTATGCAGATCGTTTTTTCCGTTTTAGGCCTATTTATTTATTTATTTATTTTAAACCCACTGAATTAGTACTGGTGTCACTGATCATTTGTAATCTAAAATCATAAACGAAAATAGTAAAGAAATAAATTATTAAATATATATATTGTTACCAGCCCAAGATATTGCCAGTGGTGGTTTCTAAAAACATGACTGGATTAACAAAGTAGGATTATCTCAGCTTTAAGTGAGAACACTTTTGGGGGGGGGGGGGGTAGATACTTGAAATTTGCAAATTTTGCGCGGGCATCTTCGTGCTCGCCTACTCTTCGTCCGAAATTTAACTGTAAATATTCTTCAATGTGCGTAAGTATACACGGAGCCTCCAAGATATATTCGCCTCTTTTGAGACCCCTAAACGTTGAGGGTCTGAAAAAACATGTTTTTTTTCCATCCGCCGGCAGACATTAAAATGTCATCAGTAGTCAATATCATGTCAGTCTTTAGTGTCATCGATGGCACCTACAACAGCAACATCAACAGCCACGGCAACAACATGAATGTCACTGCATGAAACACCACTTCTGCAGGCAACAACAACATTTTTGTATGATCTGCCTTTGTCTATCTGGCCATAACAGAATAAACATACAGAGGAAGCTCCCTCGAATTTCATGGTTTTCTTCAAGTTAGAAGTGATTCAGTAACGATAAATAAGTTACTTCCCTTGGCCCACTAAAGCTCCCAAGTGCCTGTTCCCTCGCTGAATTTGTGCGGAGGACTTAAATAGCAGGAAAAATGTATTATGACAGAACTGACCGGGCTTGATCAAACATGAGTGTAGTCATAAATATGATCAGTTATCATTACAGACATCTTTGAAAAGATTGAGGTATTCATTTATGAGTGCGCTGTGCCCCAGTGTTCCTGTAAACTCCAATGTCCTGAGCACGAATGAAAGCATCATTGTACTCAAATTCAAGACATTCTTGAAACCGGAATCGATAGCTGAATAGATTAATTCTTTTTTAAATAATCAAATAAAACTTTATTGCACACCAGTGAGATCTGTAAGTTCCGGGGATTATAAAAATTGGCGAACTATTTCAGAAAAACAAAATAGGGAAAGGTGAACCAGCAGATCATGATGAAATTCTAAGGTTGCCCTGACGAAGAGACAAGTGAGCTCAAAACTTCGGGCTGCCAATATTTCAGTAAATCAAAATTATGAATTTTCCACATTTGTCGTTTGTTTGTTTTTAATATATTGAGTTACTTACTGGTTGACAGCTTTTGTCTTGAAGACATTTATATAAAATGGAGTTTTCTAAGATTAAAAGATTATATATAATGAATAAATAGAACTGTGCACATCCAGACATCTTTTTCAGGTTACCTCTTATATGCTCAGATTGAATATAGAGAACCTAAAACCCATTTTTGGGGGGGGGCCTGTTAATGCCTGTTTTAATTGCCTAGCAGAGCGAGGTTGTGTCCAAGCTGTCATCAGCAGGACCCGCATTTCAGGGTTCATTATAGTAATTAATGAGAGCGACTATAACATAGTCATTTGGGGCAATGCTGCAGAATGGGAGCTGGACTTTTGATTACGAGATTGTAAGAATACATTCTGCCATTAGTATTGTGAATTCAATAGACGTCATATTCAAATGAATAAAATGTTCATTGTTTCTTCCTCTTCCCATTTCTCACGCCAGGCGGATGAAAAACAGAGCACTGTCAGACATCTTGATTTTGATATGATCAATAATTCTAGTAAAACGCTAAAAGTGTCCTATGGTGACGTCAACTAATATCTCAACCCTAGGCAACATATTCACTCACGAAATCAACTCCTAGAAAAAAAAATCGTCTCATTTTCCGCCCACCTACTACTTGTACATGTAGCGTTGCTGTGAATGAGTGGGTGAGTGAGTGAGTGGATGAGTGTGTGTTTGTGGTGTTAGCACCTGGACGCCGGCTGGGCTCTCACCTGAGATTTTTGGAGGTTCTCTTTTACTATTTTTACCTGTCTGCGCTGCTCGCCTGCCGGCGGCCCAGCATGCGTACCTGACGAAGGAGAGAGCGCAACAGGTTGTTCTGTTGTCTTTCTCTTACCTGAAGAAGATGCTCACCTCACCCCCACTCTCATCAGTCTTAATGGCGGATCACGATAGACGTGTCGGAATGGGTGAGTGGCGTGGGGGAACTAGGATGCATTTTGGAAAGTGGGTAACAGAGTTGAGCCAGAGGTAAGAGATGGAAAGACAGAAGGGGCTGGTAGGGATGTAGGTGGCATGTACCTAGGTCGGGGGCGGTAACCCGATCTGTCTGAGAGGAAGCACAGGTGAGAAAGTGGAATCTAGGTCAAGCAAGGTAAGAAGGCATGGATTTTAGAGGGAATTAGAGTGTTTCTCAGTATATTTACAAGAAAATCCGAAGCTTTAAGTCGAAAAAAAAAAAAAAACTGAACTAGGTCATGAGGAAAGAAATATGTCAGTGGGCTGACGGATGGTAGAGTGTGCCTGTCGGTACTCAAAACTGGATCAAACTACAGCACGTCAAGCTGTTCATTTATCAGTATGGATCCGGATTCTATAAAAATATATAAAGAAAGAAAAATAATTTAAAAACAAACCAACCGACCGAAAAGGATAATTTTACTGACAATGTTTTACACTTTGATAGTACAACACAGTTTTTTTTTTTCTGTTATTCGCATCTCCTTGAGAAAAATTGCAGCCAGCGCGATGGGCCATTGGACAAACTTCAGGGAAGTAATGGCAGGAAAGTGATGGCAAAAGGAGGAATGGAAAGAAAGGGGGAAGGAAAAGCAAAGGAAAGAGATTGACAAAAACCGGAATATTAAAAAATGAGAATTTAAAGGTGGGCAGTGGAGCCAAGCGAACCCCCCTGCACGTATTTACTGAATTAGTGTCTCCCTGTGAGTCTCCGCCTGCCAAAGATCCTTTCACTCGATTGCTGAAACTGGGTTGCAAACAGTGGTGCAAAATAAAGGGTCTTTTCAATTACAATGCTTACAGAATTTCTCTATCTTTCCTTTTGCAAAAGGAATCTTGACAACGATGACCAGTAATGTATCTTTCTTCACAGGGAATCGTGTACCATCACTGCAAACAAAGTTGTCGACTGTTTCACATCACATGATACCTCACAATGTTAAACAAAAGGAGTGATCACTGGCAGATTCAGAACAACTCTATTGGCACTGTGGACATCAAGGGTTATACAAAGACAATGCTGTTACAGGATCCTTCTCCTATTATAATCATCATCATCTTCAAAGGTATGAAGCTGGCCATGTCATGATTGTGACATCTTCTTGGATGACTTCTCTGAAGCCTCGTGTACCAAAAGAAAAAATTTTACGAAAATACTAATAAAAATAAGAAAAAATAAAAGAAAATAAAAGCTACCAATGCACCCTTTATTTTGTTTTAAACCTATCTTGGAGAAAGGCGCAAATAACAATAATTCTCTACTATAGCAAATGTAAATAGGGTGTAATGTAATACAAATATTATCACATATTACCTTTATCAGACAGACACTGGACTCTGTCTAATCATTTTGCACGATAATGAGTTGCTTCCATTCCCCTTCCCCCTCTCTACTTCCTCTTTCATGCTTACAATTTACTTTTCTGTTTTCACATATTTTGGGGATTAAAGACTACTTCAAGACTCCTGACAGACTAAAGTCACGGTAAAATAAACACGTTTTTCAAAACAGTGTACAAATGCTCCACCTGTGAATTCACGTCCGATGACTCAATTAGGAAGCCAGACAGAGAAAATCTATCTTGAGATAGGTTCTTGATGAGAGAGCACCTGAAACAGTAGTGTTGTAATTTGCTACTATCTTGTGCCTCAGTCACATAACCCTGGGGCCTCACCTTAGTTCCTACCACTGTATCTCTTGACGTTACGTCTGAGTGTGCACTCCTGAGATAAGACTGTAGAGAAGGAACGTAGACAAACCGTGTGTAGCAATGTGAGCAGCCATTAGAGAGAGAGAGAGAGAGAGAGAGAGAGAGAGAGGGAAAACGAATTTGGGGGGCAATATTGTTCAGCAAACGGGGACCTAGAATGTTTCACAGGGAGGTTCTAGAAGACCAATTCGCTTTGATCAAGAATAAACTCGCCCCATTTACCTTTGCAGATATAACGAATTCGTTCTGCCATTAGTAGTGTGAATTCGATAAACGTCAGACTTTCACGAATGTAAGTGATATATTTGAGTACCTTGAAGCGATCAACAGTAAACATTAAGGAACAAATTATGTCTGAAAATAATTTTTGATGTGGAGAGAACGAGTTGTGAGACACGTCAACGTAATTTCTAGAAGATGACAAAATGCAGTTCACATTATGAGACCTCACCTCTTGATTACAGACTTGATTACCAAGTGCAAAGTAAAATCATGCCATACGAAACCAATACCAATATTTAACAACACATCAAAACAAAACATTCTCCCCTTTAATATCAGTTCAACAGAAACATATTACAATATGCTGTTTAAAGCTTAGTTCTTTTCGTTTGTTTTCTTCTTTAGTGAATGAGAATCTCTCCAAGCAGTTTTACCGTTCATCTATATATATATGATCTTTTGAACTTCATCTTTATATATGATCTTTCAACTAATACTGCCGACCAGTTGAAACACCGTTGCTTTTATTCCGGAAGGGAGGCCCATGAGAAGATTGGGGGGGGGGGGGGAGGGGAAAGGCAGGGGGACGAATTTCGCTCTCATCCAAAATAATAATCATTGCCGATGACTAGAGTAGCAATAAGAGGACAAGGAATCATAGGAAATGCTTGCAGTGAGTCTCAGAGATGGTTATCAAAGGTCTGCCCTGAAAATGTCGAGAGAGAGACCTGTCTCAAGACTCACCTATTAGATGTTTGTACTTAGCATTTGAATCACTTCGCCAGATTGAACCAGAGTCGAGCCTTAAATTGTTATTAGCCTGCGACTATCCTTTCTTGGGTATGAATGAGCATCATTATAGAAACACCGGCACTCTAGCGGCTTCCACCGACAATTCTGGGGTCTCTGTGTAAGAGATATTTGGTCAGAATGGGTATATGCATTGTTATTTCTGATATCGCCACCGACAGACACAAGTCGTGGAAAACCTTCCCTTGATTCGAACAAAAACGACGGTAGCAAGACATACCACGGCAACATTGCATTTACGTCTATTTTACTTCGACAAAATGTCTCTTTATCGCACTTTGGTTCTTTTTTCTACTTTTCCGAACATAGATCCTACGGTGCATCATTCCATCCTCTTAAAAAAGAAGAAGACAACAACAAAACACACACGCGTTTAATTGTTCATTATGTTAAAACATAGTTCTCAATTTCCCCATTTTCAACAAACGGAAGTTTTAGAGAGAAAAAAAAAAAAAAAGCCTTGTGTCAAAGTAGGCTAGTGTTTTGCATTGGTATCTGTGAAATGGGCTCCAACAGATATAATTCTTGGAAACCCTCCAGGTGATCCAGCGAAAAGGATGATAACAAGGCATACCACAGCGACAGTGCAGTCTGAATCACGGAGCCAAATAGTAAAGAACTGGTGCACGCCTTGGCAGATTAAGATGGCAAATGCTACACCTAACTGTCGACATCGTACCTGCCGTTAAAAACCAAGCAGTCATCCTCGGATGCGAGATAAAATTAATATCTAGGACAGGAGAGTTTTAAGTCCGAGATTGTCAAGATAGGGAAATTCAGGGCAAAAAAAAAAAACTGCAGTGACTGTCTCCTATTGAGCTAGAACTGCATGCTCTTTCTTTATCTACACATTTCTTTTGGACCCACCAACTGCTACCTACAGAAGGAAATAGTTAGCTTGTGTCAGGATCCGGTTAAATAAAGGACATTGAACTGCGGGCAGTCTTTATTCTGGAATGACTGACTGGTAATGATGTAGCGCAATCTTCGGCGATATCACCTCTAGAGATCAATAAAAAAAAAAAAAAAGCTATACACAGCTAATGGATAAGAAAGATTGGGAACGGAAAAATCGTACATAGTTATTTACCCATTATAACTCCGAAGATTAAAAAAAAAAAAAACAAACTCTAAAAACATACTATTTTATTTAGTTTTAGAAAACATCGAAAATCCTCTCCTAGACAATAAACAAGTCAGTAATTTTGATTGATATATATATATTTTTTCGTACACAGCAATACCCTATTTACATTTTTATATGTTTACTTTGAGGCATTGATGAAGAATCAATTTGATTTGAAAAGTTGTCAATTGCTATTAACGTCAATATCAGGTTGTTTATATTACATGGTATTTGCTGTTTTTGAATTGTTTAGTTAGTTGTCGGTGAGACAGCCATCTTATATTTTGTAAAATGATGACGCTGATGATGATGATGGTGATAAAGAAAAATTGAGCAGGACATCTAAAAATCGCTGGCAGAAAGACAATAAATCAGACGGGAATGAGCGGTTGGCCATGAAACCCATAAATCTCGGGAAGTTGGCAGTCTTTAGTTTTTAAAATATATAGCCTATTATCTGTGCGTTGTACAAATGAGAAAAAAGGAAATATTTTTGACGATCTTGACAGACAAAGATCTTCTCAACACCCCAACTTTTCTTTTCGTGCAACATTTTTACACACTTTTCAATTTCAAATGTGACCCGTGAATACAATCATGTTTTTGTTCTTTAATTAATCTTGCCTCTCATGTTAACATGTTATTAGCTAACCACACGTTTATGAACGCCCGCCAAATAAAAGCTGGAATCATGAAAATGTCATTGGCATTCGAATATTTCATTCCCCAGAATCTTGCAAAGTCTTGTGAAAGAAATCATAGGCCTAATGTTTATTCCCTAGTTCTGGGAAACATTTTGATTCCAGAATGCCCTAGAGTTCAGGCTTCACAAACAGTAGTGTAGTACATCTGGAGATATTTCCAGGTCACTGGTAGATCTATCTAGGTTATCCCACTTGTCTAATACAACCTGGCTCTCAGACTTAGCCCAGCTGGTTGCCACTTGAAGGTATAAACAATGTCATTCATTGGAATAAACATGAATTCTGTAGTGAAAAAAAAAGGGGGGGGGGGAGCTAAAAAAACAAAAAAAGTTCCATCTGAATTTTCAGTATGACCCGCTTTCCTACAGAAAAACCATCTTAACATTACCACAACAGGAACAGCAACAACAACAACAACAACAACAAAACAACAACAACAACAATTACTACTGCTACCATTACTACTGTTATTAGCACCACTACTACCACCACTACAACTAGTACTATTATTACTACTACAGCCACAACTGTTACTGATTCTGCTACTAATGCTAGCTAGTATCGCCAATACCACTTCTGATATAGTATTACTACTCCTAAAACCACTATTTCAATATTACATATCAACACTATCGCCAAACGCCGCAAGAAATATCCGGGTCCTTTGCCAGAACACTTCAATGAAGACCCGAAAAATTTATACAGTTTCTTTGAAAGTCTGTGGAGTTAAAAAAAAAAAAAAGAAAAAAGGTATGAATAGAGTAACACTTCCCCAGATTGACGTAGACACTAAAATTTTGTTTAATGTAAAACACTAAAAAAAAAAGCTAGTCTCTCATTTGAATTCCTTTACCTTAAGACTGCATAAGAAAACGAAGCTGAGAGGAAAAAAATGAAATAAAAGAGCTAGAGGGAGGGAGAGAGAGAGAGAGAGAGAGAGAGAGAGAGTGTAAGAAAGACAGAGATACAGGGAGAGAGAAGGAAGGAGAAAGACAGAGAGAAAAAGAGGAGGGGAAAAATCACGGATAGACTGCATTTTTATTTTCTTATTTAAATGACGAATCATATTAAAAGCAAGGTTTTCTGTGAGCCTCTGGTAATTTTTTAATGATTATTTGTACATATGTATGCAATGGTTTGCACCGTTTCCTACAAATTCCACCCTTTTATAATGTAATATTTATATATTATCATTATTGTCATTTTGAAGCGCTCTTGAATAGATTATACGCCATCTACCCCATTACTAGTGATGAATAAGAGGTCCAGATTGCTAAGCCGTTCCGAACTAAGACGGGGACACTCTGTTCTTTACGCCACATTGATGTCTTTGCCACTGCCACTATTAACACGCAGTATTCAGGTCAGTCTCAAACATACGCGATTCACACACATAGATACACATGCACACACATATAGAGAAAACCAACAAGATTGAAAAACACAAACAAACTTGTCCCATTAAAGCATTCGTTACTGCAGAATTGTCGATCTGATTTAAAAAAAAAAAAAATCAAACAAACAAACAAACAAACAAAAAATATGGAGAATTGATGATTTCATACCAGATGCAACCGATGGATAACAACAATAATGACAATACAGTTTATTCTAAAGGAATCTGAGATTATGTATTGTTGCGGAGTGTATCAGAAACGTATCTCAGTTGATAAAATTGCGTGCTTCAAAGTATACGTTCAGTCAAACAAGTGCAATCCATCAAAGCACTGGAGGCTGAGAGATGGGGCAAACTACTATCTCTGTGCAGCAATGTCATAACTTTAGCCTGGCATATCAGGCGCATTGTTTATTTCAGATATTTTTTTTTTTCAAGCATTAAAGTCATGAAAATGATTTAAAAATGAGTCCAAGAGAAACTATGCTCCTCAATAAAACACCGTGTTAAAAGGTAAGGAAAACCTTTTTTTGTGTGTGTTTTCTTTAATGGAAGGGAATGTCAGATATTTCGCACAGTACATAATTGCATCCTCATACCTTTAGGGCAAAGAAAACTTGTGTTTTTTTTTTTTTTGTTTTTCCTCGACTAAAAAGGAATCTCAAATATATTATGTGCCAGTACAAGAATGTGTCAGTGTTAACTTCAGTGTTACCTTATGGTGTACAGTTATGTGCGCATACGACAAGATTCATTGTGCACGTTGCCAGAAGGAAGCATAAAGGGGAAGTCAAAAAGAGATCACTTGGCTCTAATGCTCAGGGGCTTCGAGACAGCAACGCCGATACTCTGTGCCATGACTTCTCCTTGGCATCGGTCTGGCAGCCAGGGCTAATAGTTTACTGTAGTCAGTCTCATGCAGTCCAAACAGTTTTGAAATGTCGGGCAAGGGAGGAAGTTGTAGTGTTAGTGCACCCAGATAAGAAACGTGCCGATTGATCAGTATGACGTCGCCAGCTTTCAGTCAGTCGCTGAGGAATTCTCCGGTATGTCTATGGTGACTTACTTTCACAAAAGTCCCCCACTCTCTGGAAACGGGTGATTCTCGTAAACTCTTGAGTTACTTTTGCGGCTCCTGCCTCTGTGAACAATATCGAAAGTTTTTCAAGGATGATGTGATAGAAGAAGTTGCTTTTTTTAAATATTGTGACGGGTTATATTGCTATATGAATAGGCTGGGAAATAATAAACCATGATAAAACAGCTGTCCTGTCAAAGAACGGGTATAGATGTTTGGGGAGTGGGGGGGGGTGGGGGC
>JBCAUA010069218.1:0-11071 GCA_038406235.1 Peronia verruculata
CCCCCCCCCCCCCCCCCCCCCCCCCCCCCCCCCCCCCCCCCCCCCCCTCCCAACCTAAAAACTTCTGAGAAATTCTGTTACTATTGGATTCTTTTTTCTCATTAATGAATTTTTTTGTTTTTAGCATGAAAATTTCAGAAGTCCTAGTCTTTTTTGTGTATTTATTTGTATCTGGGATTCTGCATGAAATCTGAAATGAACAGTGTGAGAGAAATCCCAGCGACAGTGCATTTGATTAAAGAAAACCATTAAATACACTCATGTTGACGTGTGGCAGCAGGAATATGCAGGTATTTATTGTAATAGTTTTTTCTAGAGTCTTTCTGGGCATGTCATTACTCTTGTCTGTTTCTACCAACTTACCACTGAACAGTATGCTTGGAGTGCATAGCGTGCCAACCGTATCAAACATTGGGGATGAGAGAAAAAGCGAGAGTCTGCTGTGCCCTAAACATAAGACATACACAAAATTTAATAAGACAATGGAGAACATTGTAATAATATTATGAATTTGTAAATAAAATGTAGCTTACGTTTTCTATATGTATAGATCAGATACAAAATTTTTTTTTTTTTAAAAGGTCAAACTGTTCCCTCCTACTGACTCTAAATTTTGAATAAACCCCAAAGATAACACCTATTATCCTCAAAATAAAAGCAAAACGATAACAAACACATATCTCCTGCTACACTGATCTCAACAAATCATAGGCCATTTGAAATAGCTAGATCTACATCAACTTATGAAATAGCCACCTCTTGAACAAAGCAGTACAAAAATGGTCCTGCAGATATGATCTGATGCATGTCCAGGAAACTTTGCACTTGGGTTACTACACTCCTCAGCTGTAGCTTGGCAGCTCTGATCCCAGCTTCCATCTTCTCTGTCACTGCCCTATAACAGCACAATAAAGCATAGCATGTTAATTTGTTCACTATTTACTTGTTTATATGAACTGCATGACAGTAAAAAAGAGAAAAGAAAAACCTTGTCAAACACCTATCATTACCTCTCACAGAAATTAAAACATGAAATAAAAAACACAAGTGATTCTGTTTTCTTTTTTTTTTTTTTTACAGATTATTACCATTTCAATGACAATGGCCTGGGATGATAGGACACATTATGTTACTCCTCCCCAAAGAAAATCAGTTCAAATTCAAATGCACTTCCTCTCGGAAACAAAACGCACAAACATATAATATACATTTTTTGTTCGGGGTAATGAATGTACTCTACTTTGAAAGTATGATTCTTTAGACTCGGCTCTGTTGTGCACCTCTCACCCACTTGAAACATCACTAACATCATTAACATCACTACTACAATATCAGAATCTGATCCATGACTAGATTCATGTTTAGCTCTGTGAAACAATGTCGACACTTGAAGCTTCAATGTAACTCATTTTGAAGATCTAAACTTCGTTTTCATGTAGTTCTACTTCATAGACGTACCAACCTTCTGTCAACTGATATGTCAGTATTGCAATACCAAATTCAGAAAATGCTTGACCCAATATATCAGTTGGTGACACTGAAAGGATTAAGGAAGTTTCAGATGTAACATTTAGTGCCATGGACTTTCCATTCATTATTACCTTTGCAAGATATCTGAAGCCTCCAGGAAGTTGTCTGTGGACTGTCTTGTTTGATCCTGGAGAACATAAAAAAAATAATCAATTGACTATTATCCTCATTAAATACTACTGAATCCAGTGCTCCATGGGAAGCTCAACCATAAGGGGGACAAAGAAGTTAATCTAAATAAATGGTGTGAACTAAAATGAGTCTGAGGGTAGCAAATTTAATTTACTGTAAGTAATGTAAGTCCTTAATTTCAGCCCCTCTCTTTATCTAACACCATTTTGTTTTATACTCTTGTAGGTTAAAACTAGTCCCAGCAGCAACCCTGTGAACCATTTATGACTTAATCTGCATCATATACTGCCATTCTGAATATATGTTGGCAGAGTTATCATAAGGGCTTAAATAACTGCTTTTCTTGTGGTTTTCCTTTTTCAGTCTGTTCCCAACTGACAATGTACACTCAGTGTAAAGCTCACCACAGTTGTATGCCCACATAAACAGATAAAATAACACCATTACTGCACATTAAAGAGACAAATCTGCTATGACCAAAACTCTTGGTGGCAGAAATGTTCAGTTTCAGAGGTTGGACCAAGTGGGGAACACCAGACAACAACAATACAATGAAAAAAAGTAGAAAGAATGAATCGCTCAACGCATCAAACTTAAAAATAAAACAAACAAACAAACAAACAAACAAAACTGGATCTTCACTAGTTACAAAATAATATTTTGAATGACTATTTAGACCTATCACTGTAAGGTCACATTTTATTCTGTGCCAATCAAGACAAAAATTTCAGCATAAGCACTGGTTTATTTTGTTACATTATGTGATATCTCACCACAGACTCCAGTACAGCTGCACAGGCAAGGACAAAATCTGTAGCACATAGAACATTTCTGTAGCCACACTGCATAGAGAAGGATGGTAGGATCACATCCTGGATCTCCAGTCTGAAGAGAAATGCAGTTTAATCATAATCACTGAGGACATAAGACTCTATTTGAATTATCTGCACTGTTCTCTAAGAAGTAAAGCAACCTCAACTCTAAACGTTTAACAAGGATAAGAATGACCATCACCTAAATACATCACCAGAAAAACAAACATTACGTATCATTATTTAGTTTTCATCAATGGCATAGGAACTGATAAATACATGTATGTGATGCTGAATGAAAAAGAAAGATAATGATAGTGCAGCATGGTTTGTTAATAAACTTACCAGTGCCAGTTTTTCATTTTACCCACTTTAGACACAAAAAGAATCTAGCAGAAGAATTTTCTTGATCAGCACCTTCAACAATTAAATCTCAAACCTTTTAATTTTATAAAACAGTTAAATTATTGACGAAATAATTGTGGTTTAAATTCTGTTGGATCATATGTAATAACTAACTTGAAAAATGGTGCTGGAATACTCACCCATATTTATTCATGAACTCTTGTATTTTTTCTTTCACTTCTGTCTTTAGGTTTGCATCCATGGCTCCAAACTGCTGCTTACACTGGCTCAGAGGTAATCTAGTGGTAAAAATACAATAGCATTCAAAACTAAAAGAAACATGTTTCATATCAATGAACAACACAGAGATCTTTTATTACTATTATTACTTGGTTTGTAAACAATTCACTAGGATAATGAAACATTATCTCTAACCATTGGGTTTTATCTTTTTCCTTTTCATACATTTATTATATTCATTATCATGAGATTAAACAGTGTCTCTACCCAGGAATCTGGTCACTGGGAGACAAAAACAAAAGCAGACAGGCTCTAACCACCTGACTATGTCCTGACTGCTATGATTAGCATTGATACTGCTGGTCAAAGTTTTATGTATGCAAATAAGAACAGCTTTTTCCACCTTGTGTGTGTATGTGTTTTGTAATTAGATCTAACAGTTCCTTGTTGGTGTATAATTTCATCAATAATGGGCAGAGTTCAAACATGAAGAGGGTTTCGAGCAGGACAGCATCATTGTTGAATGGAAATATAATATTTGATATGCTACCCTACAAATAATCACACATATGACTCAAGGTTTTGAAAATAGCCAGACCGACTGAGGTAGAAAAACAACCAGCCAGTCTGGAGGCTAAATCTATTTCTCCTTATAGTATACACAGAATCAATCCCTGGCCTTTTATCGTGTTTTGGCTGGCAAACTAATAGTGATGAGCCATCCATATGTGGCCCTATTATAATTCTAGTCCTTCGTGTTTGAAGAAGATGTTTCGTTTTGTCAGCTCATCTGTATTTTCGGAGCTGGCTGCGCAACCCCAGGCTTGAAGCACAGAGTCTGGAACAGTGGGGGCACCGAAAATCCGTAGTTTGGATCACCTCTGCCGATGCTCTGTGGCGTTGATCTCTGGCGGCAGTGAGCTTCTGGTGATGAGCATCCTCGGAGGTGACAGTAGCTTTGTGAATGGTGGCTCGCCAGTCTGATCGGTCATTGGCACAGTCCTCCAGTTCCTTTGGTCTAAGTTCACACCATTGAAGATTGGCTTTGACTATGTCCTTGTAGCGCTTTTTTGGGCAACCATGATTTCTCTTTCCTTTCTGAAGTTCTCCGTACAACAAGTGCCTTGGCATGCGGTGTTCTACCATGCAGATGACATGCCCTACCCATCACAGTTGGTCCCCGATGAGCATGGACTCTATATTTGATGATTTAGCTTGGTCCAGGACCTCAAGATTGGTAATGCGGTCCTGCCAGCGGATTCCAAGGGTGGAACGTAGAGCAAGCATGTAGAATTTCCCCAATTTCTTGATGTGTTCACAGTCCAGCATCCAAGTCTCACATCTATGGAGGAGGAAAGGCAGGACCACTGCATTGCACACTTTCAGTTTTGTACTCATACGGATGTTGTGTTGGTTGAGCACTTTGTTTCAGAGGCGTCCCAAAGCTTGGCTCGCTTTGCTGATCCGTGCATCAATTTCTATATCCAAAGAGCCATTGGAGGAGATGGTGCTTCCTAGATATTGGAAATTTTCCACATTCTTCAGCTGAGTGTTTTCAATGACGATGGTCAGAGTTTGGGGGTTTGTTGCTGGTGCAGATTGGCAAAGCACCTCAGCTTTACCAAGGCTGATTGTTAGACCGAACAGTTTGGAGGCTTCTGAAAGCGGTTAAGCATCAGTTGCAGATGGTAATTCGCATGCACCACTAGAGCACAGTCGTCGACAAAGAGAACTTCTTGGATGAGGTCTAAAAGGCTCTTGGTCTTAGCATTGAGTTGACACAGGTCAAAGAGGGAGCCATCCAGACAATAGCAAATGTAGACTCCTTGCTCTAGGTCTTTCACTGCGTGAAATTTTGGTGGACATCCGATATTCTCAAGCACAGCCCAAAGAGCTTCCCTACTGACTGTGTCAAAAGCCTTTGTAAGGTCAATGAAGACAGAGCACAGAGGCATGTTTTGTTCTATACACTTATCTTGAAGTTGTCTCATGGCAAAAATCATATCGATGGTGCTTCTCCTTGGTGTGAAGCCACACTGTGCCTCTGGCAAGTTCTTTTCAGAGACAGTAATGACTCGATTGAGAATTACTCTGACAAATATTTTCCTGGCGATGGAGAGAAGTAATATACCTCTGTAGTTTCCAACAGTCATTTTTGCTACCCTGTTTTTGTACAGGTAGACAATCAAAGCACCACGAAAGTCGCCTGGCATCTTCTCCTCCTCCCAGATGGTTTGCAGTACATCATAAAAGGCCTCTAGGGCTTTAGGGTCTGCCGCCTTGTAGAGTTTAGCAGGTATTCCGTCCTTTCCAGGTGCTCTGCCTGAGTTTGTTTGGAAGATTGTTTTTTTGATTTCACCATTGTTGGAGGCTCAGCAAGGGTATCTTGTATTGGTTGCTGGGGGATCTGATTGAGTGCCTCTGAGCTGACTGAAGATGGGCAGTTGAGCAGATTGCTAAAGTGTTCTTGCCAGCGTTTACTCAATCCTTCTTGGTCTTTGATCAGAGTTGAGCCATAAGAAGATAATAAGGGAGAGCATCCCAATGGTGAGGGTTCATAGACTGTCTTCAGCGAAGCAAAAGAATTTCTTTACATTGAGTAGTGTTGGACTACAGATGCTTTTTCCTTCAAACCCTATTATAGTCATGCATTAATTATCACTTCCCCCCTCATATCGCTGTTCCCTCCACCCCTTTTCCATTTTACTGCACACTCAGCACTGCATGTTTCTCTCAAGTGAACAACCTGACTTGAAATTATCCCATGAATACTCCCGTGTCTTGACCCGACACTGAGCTCTTTGACAGATTTTTTATTTGGGAGCAGGTTCTCAGTGGAAATTATAGAGAAAACATTCCTTTTTTGCAGCAGAGGCAGGCTCTTAGACAAACCAGGCTCCCAGGCAGAGACCATTTTACATAATCCTTCCCTAAATTAATCCATTCTGGAAAACTTTTATCACTCTTTCTATGCCTCACTTCTTTTATACATCACTTTTCACCTCTTATATCACTGTGTGCCTATTGCAATACAATACTGCAAGACAGTCATCACAATTACTTTATTTTATAAATTTACGAAGACAATGCTTACACACTGAAATTTACATGGTTATGATTCCCAGAGAGAAAAGCAAGAGACAAATTTCTCTCACAATACAAGAGAAGAGCTTTAGACTCTTTCACAAACAATGTAAAATGACCAGATATTTTTTCAAACAAACATAGTTTACCCCATCTCAGCTAAAAATTCATGGAGTCTCTTTTGTCCTTTCAATGACCAAAGGCGAAGCTTGCAGGCAATGGACATGGAGTGACAGATGCTATCAAACAATGTCCAATGACGGTATAGGGCTAAGTGAAGCTCTTCTTCAAAAGATATCCTCAAGCAGTTGACAGATAAGATGTTCTCATCATCATTGCCTCTAGAAAAGACAAATCACTGCATAAAATGAATCCTAGATTTCATGTAAACTTCTCTCATTGCAAGAAGGACCTTCGCAAGTAAACTGCTAAAGGAGAGAGAAAAATACATTAGCTACTTTCTACGACCAGAATAATGAGCGCTTTGAGTGATTTACTGAAACATCAATATTGTTTTTATTTTATTCATTTATTTTCCTCTAAAGCAACTGACTGGCTACTAAATATTTTTTCTCTTTATTCATTCAAGATCTAAAGATGGATTTATTGCATTAAGATGTTTATTTGTCATTGAATATTAGCTAAATAAATCAGAAAAAGATTTTATAATGAGAGCTCTCTCAAACTTTTGATTGCTTGTCACAAGATTTGCACTGTATGTAAACAGTGAACATATTTAAACACTTCAAATTACACTTTTATAGCTTGTACTGATTTTGGAAATATTTGTATAATGCCCAGTCACCTTTGGTTGTGGCGTGACACATGGGACTGCAGAGCCATCACATCCTCCATGTATTTGTCTCTTGGAGTTCGGAAATGGACAAACTGATCTGTCACGCCAACAACAGCTAGCCTGTGTAAACAGATTGTTAAAAAAAAGCAATTACTAAATACTCAATTGCATTTCCACATGTTTATATTTGATTCAAAAACATCTTTTAACTGCCCATTCCAAATCATTTCATAAAAGCCAATTTTCACCTGACATGTCATTTATGTTTAAAATCTGATAAAAACAACGTAATATTCATTTTAAAAATCTTGGTTTCCATTTACTATTCATTGCAATCAGGAGACACATCTTTACAGTTTTCCTGTGTGGTCAAAATGATCTAAATAGGACAAATGACAGCATGAAAACAGGCAAACTTTCAAAAACAAACCAATACTTACCACAGGAGATTGTTAGTATCTTTGGACAACTTCCAGGCAAGTTCAAACATCACTAAAGCTGCCTGTGCAGAGGAGATTTGGACAAAAAGAAAAATGAGGAAGATAAACAAAACAAACTTGTATACCACTGTAATGTGATTCACTGTTTTGTTTCCTTTCTTTTTTTTTTTTCCCCTCTCCAAACAATTATAACAATATTAATAGTAACAACATAAATAACAATAGAGAGCATTTATATAAGTATATAATACCTATCAACAAACAGTGTACGACCGTTAAGTGCTGTACAACCCATTATTACCCAGACATAGACCTGGGTTGAGTCAGCGAAGTTTGCAAATTGTCTTTCCCAAGGACAAAATTTTGGAACCAGGCAGAATTTGAACCTGAAATTTCAAATACTGAGTCTGATGGCCCAAACACTAGGCACTAATGAACGGGGCAGAATTCTGAACTCTGCGCACATGTAAAGTTAAATATTCATTGTCAGACATTTCCATGCTCAACAAAATGAAGGTAGAGCTTTCAGAAAATCAAACATATATCCTTCTTCACTAATATCTGTTAGGTGTTGTCCAGTTTCATTTTTAGTCTAAGGACAGAGATATCTTTTCATTATTGATTAACACAATCTTCAGCTTACATACTTAGAAGCACAGCAGGATGCCTCATCTAGGATAATATCATAAAACATTACTATGAGTACTTACAGATGTTCCGTATGATGTGAATTTTGTGTAGTCAAACAGAACCTTTACCCTTAAAAAAAAAAAAAAAACACACACAAAATACAACAGCAAATTCAGATTATGTCAGTAAGACAAGCATATATATCAGAATGTGCCAAAACATTGTGAGGATTTTTTTTTTTCAAGGCTGGATTACATACACACATCATGAACAACATTTTTTAAACTGATGTTATATATCTTTCTTTTTATACTCAAAACACAAGTGCTTCAAATTTATTCAATTGTACTTTGTGCCTTGCAAGTTAAAAAAAGTCTAAAAAAAAAAAAAAAAGGTATTTGCCCTCACATATACTGACATTAAAAACTGTTAGAATATCACATCTGACCTACCCCTTCACACACTGTTTTTCCTCCTGTGAGAAAGAAAAACGCTGCTCATGACATGTAATCGAAGGACAAAAACCCATGTCCTTTTGTCACAATCTCATATCCATTTCAAAGAAATTAGTAAATTAAATAACTCAGAAAAAAAATAATAAAACAAAGCATTTAGAAAGAACTGTGTGCTATCTGCAGAATTAAAATAACTGCATACATACATACATGTTATTTCCTGAACAAGTCTGGTACATCTCAAGAAAGTTTCAAGTAAAACCATTAACAGGGATAGATTTCCTCACTATTCCACATTTCTCAGGACGATCATTAATATTATTTAAATGTCTGTTTGCATAGCATGTAGCAGTAAACGTCTAATAAAAAGGACAGTGTGATGAGGAAATGACTGTCCTGTGTTAGGCACACTGCTGGAGATTCAGCATCTGCCTTATCATTTTGTAATGAAAAGTTGATTCAGATTCTTTTGTATGTTATATACCTGTTTTCATTCCATCTTCTCCTTTCCTGTCTTCGCAAAATTGACTCATCATCAAATTTCTTTTTCTTGTATCCAGTCTCTGATTCATCACTTTCATTGCCAGATTCATCTAACTGTAAAATATTTTTTCAGAAAAAGGTTAAAGATGGAAAAAGAGACGAAAAGAAAAGGCACTCTTCAGTACAAAACAGAGGTGAACAAGATCAAAATAAAGTGAAAGTTCACTTTTACAAAATTCTTTGAGCAATTTATGAGTTGCTTGTGTTTATTCAGTTCCTCCAATTTAGAAAACTAAAAAAAACATCAAAGCAAATAATTGAAAAAAAAAAAAAGAAAAAAAAAGTGATACATGTACAACTATAAATTCTTGCACAAAAGTATGATGAGATGAAGATGCACAAACCGTTTTAAGTCTGATATTTGTTTGTAAATCTTACAAATAAATCCAAAAAAAGTCAAACTGACTTGCCTCATCATCATCTCTGAAAACTTCATCATAACTGGGAACAGTTGACAATTCATCCTCACGCATCAACAGTTTGACTTGGATAGCATTGTATAAATTGTGGATATCAACTGGGCGATGACTGAATAACAATAACAAGAAAATTAATATAAAATAATCCTCACCTAACCGTGCATTCAAAAATACTAATTGTTACATCAGAACCAGGAAACTTTAAATTTCCTGGTGGTAAAGTGGTATTTTCTTGGTTATTATTGATTGCTTTTACTACTTTAAACAAAAGACATTTCCCAGTTGGCTGCAATAAGGCATAACGATATAATAACTTGAAAATAAACAATGAGTATGTAAAATATGAAACAAATCTGACCTGTTAGGAAAAAAAGTGATACAAAACAAGAGGAAATACGCCGCAACAAGGAGTTTCAAACACTACTGATGTGCCAACAAAAAAAAAAAAAAAATGTTTCATGTTTTATAACAACAGAATGTAGAGAAGATTAGATTTGGCAGCAAATATGAAAAACATATGGCCAAAACACATTTAAAAAGAAGAAACTGAAAATGACGGTAAAAGGGAAATATCTTGTTAGGGAAGACAACATCAGATTATTACCCACCTATCACAGATGTAAAAACGGACATGATCCTCAGGCTGGAGCATTTCTACAATATCCACAGTAGCTCCGCAATTGATGAGAACAACATGTTTAATCTGTTGAAGTAAATTATTTAATTAAACAAAAGATCAAAAATTATTTTTGGAATACTGACACGTTTTCTAGCATCCTTGGAGAAGTACAAAAGTTGATTTCACAGGTTTTCTACATTATGTGATCTGCACAACAAGGGGAAAAAATCACAAAATGTGTTTGTTAAAGACAGCAATATCTTTATTTTGCTAGAGAAGTACTCAAAGTACTCACATTAAAATTTGTCTAAACACTCATAGAAAGTAAGCTCAGGTGTTTATCCCAGGCAAGATAATCATTGTTTGAAGAAATCAAGCCTGTTTGCAATCAAACAAATACAAAAGCCCTGAATTTTTTATCATCATCTCAACACTTTCCCGCAAATATATAATAATTTTGTGAAAAAAAAAAAGGATATTTCCCCTCAAATATATTGACATTAGAAACTGTCAGTATCACATCTGACCTACCCCTTCAGCATTTTCAAGGAATGCATGCTCCAGTCCTTGTAAGCCATCAACAGGAACAACTGTGTATAAAACTTGGTCACACTGGAATAAATACTAGCCGGCAGAGAAAGAAAAACAAACAAGAAAACAAATGTTTTATGCAATCATATGAGTGACATTGATCACAGTGTAAAGATCATGTATGGTGTATACAATTCATCGACCATTTTTTGCATGACTCAGAGCAAGTATATATATATAAATGATATTCAACTTGGCAGCTAGATAATCATATACAGTAAAACTCGGTAATAACGACAACTCTTGTTCTTTTTAATAACTCTCATTATAGCAAGGGTTGTCGTTATTGCCAAACTAGGACTCAAAGAGGATTTTATTGAAAGGGGTGTAAGTAGTGTCACAATAAATTTTACCATGGTTGATCAGGCGTTTGACGTGAGACGTGTGTTCTGTCTTATGCACGAATGTTTTTTGTTGTTGTTTGTTGTGGGCTTT
>JBCAUA010069229.1:5000-11071 GCA_038406235.1 Peronia verruculata
CCTAAAAATTACCTCCATTGGTAGAGATTTTGTACAGTACGGCATATCAATAAAAACAGAGAATAAAGTTGTTTTCTAAAAATATAGCGCAAACAGTGTTGTTATTGAAAGTATTGTTTATTAGCAATAGTAAGACAATTTTAAATAGAACTGCATTTTCGATCAAAGGGTCTGGCAACCTGAAACATTTTCTGGCAACCTGAACTTCCCAGGTTAGGAGCTCAGCTGGCTGCTTAGCCTGGCTCGCTAAATCTCAGGCCTGCATTAGTGGTATAATTTTATAGGCCCATCCAGGATCTTTTGAAGACTTGCAAAACATCTCTCAAAACAATGGCAACTTCTAGCAAACATAAAAACCCTAGATTTTTAAGTGTCTTACTCTTATGTAACTGGACAGCACTGAAAACAGTTTCACATCCCTGTGATTTGTTTGTTTCTCTTTCCCACTTCAGGTGCATTATTCATGTGTTTTCCCTTTGAAAATGTGTTGTACATTTTAGAAAGATGATTGGTTTTACTTTCAGATCGTCTGTGATTGGACAGATTATCCCAGCCGCATGAAACGCCTGGTTCAAATTGTGAATGATCAGCTGGAGAAGAACCGCTTGCCATCTGTACATCCACATCACAGTATGCTATATCCTCTTACACACTCCATGCGCAAAGCCATTGCTGCACGTCATGCTAGCCTATGTTTGGAAAAGATTAATGTCCTTCATAAACCTCCCTATCAACACCAGAAGGAACGCCTCTCAAGTGGAGGACGTCTGCGCGTTGGCTATGTCAGCTCTGATTTTGGCAACCACCCTACCTCCCACCTCATGCAGAGTATTCCAGGACATCATGACAAGAGTCAAGTTGAGGTTGGTTTTTGCATAATACAAAATTGCTTAGGAGATTTTGAGAGACAAACCTTCACAGCTTTGGATTTAACACATACAAAAGTCCAGTTGAAATTTCTCGATTCACAAGCACACAACTTTCTATAATATGATTTATTCTCATTTTTTTTTATTCGCACCATAGCAGACTCACCTGAGTCCCTCCTCTGGCCAGGTGGATTTGAAATGATGCAACATTGAATAGCAGGTTGCATATGGCCTGATGTATTTGACATTGTATTGGGCTCGTAGAATCCTGCTTACATGAAAATTGAGCTTTGTCTTGCTACTACTGGATTGATGTGCTCAAGCCAACTGTGAATATGTGTAATGAGGGTAGCTGGTGGATAGTGTGGACAAGTATGCCCGTTGTATGTATGTTTGTTATTTAAGAGATATATAATGAGGATTTTTCTGCTTATTTCAGATTTTTTGCTACTCATTGAGTCCTGATGATGGCACTACATTCAGACAGAAAATATCTCAGGAAGCAGAACATTTCATTGACTTATCAAAAATTCCTTGCAATGGTAAAGCTGCAGATAAGATTAATGCTGATGGAATTGACATTTTAGTCAACATGAATGGTTACACTAAGGGAGCACGCAATGAGCTGTTTGCTCTCAGACCTGCACCAATTCAGGTAAGACGTGTATGTAAATCAGACTTTCAGACCTCAGTATTTTGCTTGTATCAAATACTTCAGTATTCTCTTTGTATCAAATTGACATACGATTTAAAAGAAATTAGTGAAGGGAGTCTTGTTGTCAGTAATAGCAAAGGATGGCTTACATAGCTAAAAACTGTCCTGATCAAAAGCAGTCAGTGTCTTTTTTTATTCTTAAAATATTGCTAAATGGAATCAGATTTTATGCATTTGTCATTGAAAAATAAATGCAAGTCTTTGATTGCATTCCTCAGGTGATGTGGCTAGGCTATCCAGGGACATCTGGTGCTTCATTCATGGATTACATTATCACTGACAAAATCACATCCCCGATTGAACTTGGCTCTCAGTATTCAGAGAAACTTGCTTTCATGAGGGACACTTTCTTCATTGGGGACCATATGAACATGTTCCCACACATGCAGAATCGACTTGTGCTGCGTGTTACTGATGCCACTGGTGTGCCCACAAAAGCCGTCATGTATCTCAATGCACTTGATCTGGAACCTATAAAAGCATTAACTACTGCAATTGAGGTAGATAGCCTTTTTTTTTTTTTTTTAGTTTTTTTTTTTTTTTTTTAAAGTGTGTTTTCCTTAGCATTTTACTTAAGTTAGTGTGGATTTCAGCAAGCTGAACTCTTTCCATTCTAAAAACAGGCAGTTCTCTGCATTCTTCTGCAGCTGCTCACAACAAAAATTGTACCTTAAATGGTTGAAAATGTTTTTTAGGCCCATCTCAAAGAGAAAACAAAGTTTTGACATGACCTGTTGCGACACTGTCAAATCCATTACTCAGAATAATAATTTTGATGTTCAGTGCATTATAGATACAGATCTTGACCAAGATATAGTTATACTGATGAGGAAAACTTTTAGAAGGGTCATAACCAGCCAAGTTCTTCAATAGGCATTTTAATGCAGTGCTAGATATTGGAAGCATTGTGATATAGCGATATTGTAGAGTAGTTGTTTAAACAAAGAAACTTTGGGGCAGCGGAACAAATCCGTTATAATCAAGGAAGAGGATTTAACTTTATTTCTTTCGAAACAGAACTGAAATACACTGAGAACAAGAATTTTGTAGGTACTTATTGTGGGGGGGCGTGGGCCTGAGGGCACAGTCATGAAATTGGACAGTGCTGTTCAATACATCAAAAATTACTTGGGCGAGGGAAGCAATCTGGAGAAAATGGCTCACCCCAAGAAAAAAGCTTACTTAGTGTTAAATGTGAACAATTTGTTTAAAGATTGGCAGCTATGATTTTCAAAAAAATCCATGTAAATTCGTTGAGCCATGGACCACCTGTCAGTTAATTTATTTTCATAATATAAATAATTGAATTGTTTTAAAACTAATTTTACATTTTTGCAGGAAGTAACACATACAGCTTTGCCAGGCCAAACAACTGACAATCCAGATGGTACTCCTGCTTCTGTGACGACGACAATTATTGAGTTGCCTCACAATGTTGTTCAGTCTTTTCAAAACATGATTGCATCCAACCAGGCTCAGATAATGGTCAACAATATCATCATCCAAAATGGACTTACCACAAATCAGGTAATATCCTTGCATTTAATTAATTTAGATCAATGCCCCAATGATAGAATGAATATAGATGCTTTTCCTCTTCTCCCATTTCTTCACATCCAGTAAGTATTTTCTCGAAGACATTTCCTCGTTATTTATTTTTAAAAAACTTTTTTTTTTTTTTTTTAGTATGGTCTTAGTGTGCTATTATGAGGCTGATGAAGTTTTGCATGTCTCCATCGCAATGAATGCATTTTTTTTTTTTCCCAGACAAACAACAAATCTGCTACAGGAGAAGAAATCCCCCGCTGTGTTATTCTGTCATCCCGTTTGCAGTATGGCTTACCTGATGATGTTGTTGTATATTGCAACTTCAACCAGTTGTATAAAATTGATCCAAATACTTTGGAGATGTGGGTAAGTAGCCAAGATATGCATCAGTTGATTTATGGTAGTGATGTAGTTGAAAGCATTTGTTAAAGTTTGGCATATTTCAGTAGTAAGACCATTAAATTTTAGATGTTGGAAAAGATCTATAGTGGAACCTATTACCATAGCTTAACATAATCTCCCTATTTAACACAGCCTCCTCACAAAGTCCGGTGTCAACCGTTCTTTAAACATAGTAATTTTCAATAACAAGCTCGGATTCTGTTTATTTGGATAATAATTGCTGTCAGTCGTCCATGCAAGCCACATGTTATGACATCACTGAAAAGCCGGCTTTCTTGCGACCCTGAGCATTGTTGCTGCCAATAGACCTACTAGTAGTATGACTAAGCCTGATGATGGCCCACCCTGCTTAACTCCTTTCATACACGTGAGGTCAGTATCATTATGTCATGTTAACCTGGGCCTCACTTAAGCACCTTTTGTTCTTCCGTCTTCAACTTCAATTGTGTCTGTGGCGCACAGTGGCATAGGCGGACACACTACACTAAACACGCACTGATCAGTACTTCAAATTGAATCATCGTACATTGTTACCTGTCCTATCTCACCGCACACCATGACTCACTCACCAAGTTTTTAGAAATGTTTTCAACTTTGAAAAAAAAAAAAAAAAGCTCTCAACAAGTTTGCTTATCACAATATTCTTTCAGTAAGTACATGTATAATAAGTGTTTTTTAATTTTTTTTTTTTTTAATTTAATTTCAAATGTATTTCCCCCCCGAAAATAAAATGGGTTTGGTCAAGAAAAATGACTTTGAGGCCTGGTAACACACTCATCCTGGACAACACAAACTTTTGAGTTTGGTCCCAAGGGTGTGTGTGTGTTGTCAGTTTTCCACAGTATTTACAATAGTTGTGAAAACACAGGAAAGGGAGGACACTTCTAGATCAGGGCAGTTTTTTGTTTTTGTTTTTTTTTTAACTACATGTGCATATATCTATTTAAAAATACTGCATCTTTTTTTCTCCTTTCAGTGTGAGATCTTGAAGCAGGTACCAAACAGTGTGCTGTGGCTACTGCGGTTCCCAGCTGTTGGAGAGACTAACATTCATCAGACAGCACAAAACTATGGCCTATCTGCAGGGAGAATAGTTTTTTCCAATGTTGCACCAAAGGTAAGTCGGTGTTCTTGTTTCAGGCAGATTTGTATTCATTTGTTATAATGAATAAGTCTTTGGTTTCTTGTTAATGAGAGAGGTACTTTCATCCCTTAATATCCTGTGGGATATACAGTGTATTTTTATTTTCCTTAGAGTTAAGTGCCTGCTATCACTAGATGTTTCACTGTTTATGAGCAAAATAAATGACTTAGGTACTGTCCCTCACATAATCCAATTGGTTATTATCAGTAAGAAATTTATGTTCAGTATGTTTATGATGTCATTGATCAGTTTATAAAAAAAAAAAAAGTAGAAAAGGTAAAGGGGTTGTTTTGTTGTGCTTTTGCAGGAGGAGCATGTTCGTCGCGGTCAAGTGGCAGATATTTGTCTTGATACACCATTGTGTAATGGACATACAACGGGCATGGATGTCCTGTGGGCTGGTACACCCATGGTTACTTTGCCTGGTAAGTTTTTTTTTTATTTTTTTTTTTTCCGGACAACAGCTACAATCTATATGAATAGGCAAGTTGAATGTTTTATCACCTATGTGAACAGTTTCCTACGGGCGGGGTGACGGTCCACCCTGACGCTAACATGTAGGTCTGACGAGCAAATTATAGATGGTGTGCATTGATCATTGATGATGAATAATTACAGATAATATATTTATATATCCGGGGTCCACCTATCCACTTCCTAAAATTATGGAATTTCGTAAAACAGAAAAGGGTCCGTAAAGTCTCAGTAACATGCGTGATCATCGTTTACGGAAAGGAATCGCCCGTGCGGACGATAGAATGCGAATAAATTATTTTACTGGAAAACACAAACTCTTTTGTGGGAACCCAAAGGGCCCTTATAATATAATAATGATAGGACTGCTCATACACACTCAAACAGTGTCATCCATTCGACAGGTCTAGATTACTTACGCTTACTTTAGGGACCTTCAGTTTGATTTGGCTGACAATACGCAAACATTCAGTTAATTTAGTGGTGATTTTATATTGCACATGATCGTTACCAAAAGCAAGACATGGATGGGCACATTGTTAATTGTGTTGAACACAATGGTTACATGACAAAGATGCAAACAGTGACTTCATCATTAAAAAAAAACTGAAGAAGTCCGAAAAAGCTTGCTGTGTCACCTAAAAAGGCCCGAGTCCAGTGAGAAAAAAAAAAAATCTCTTATTAGGCACTCAAAGAAAAACTGATCACGGCCAAGTCAGAAGAACTAGATCTAGATGTACAAGGAGCATGGAGATCTGCATTGAGAGATGCCCCAGTACATTTAGATCTACATCTAAATCTATTTAAATGAGAGGTAGTGTTGAAATGTAAACAAGATGTTAAAAAATGTATTTTAAGCCTCTTTTTTTTTTATTTTAAATCCCTTTGGGGGGGGGGGGGGGGGTACCCCCGGACCCCC
>JBCAUA010069240.1:0-11071 GCA_038406235.1 Peronia verruculata
ATCTATCTATCTATCTATCTATCTATCTATCTATCTATCTATCTATCTATCTATCTATCCATCTATCTATCTATTTACCTATCATGTCTGTCAATCTGTCTATTTGTCTGTATGTCTGTCAGTTAGCCTGTTATGTTTGCTTTTCTAAGAAAGTAGGATTATCTCGGCTTTTTAGAAGTTGCCAATTTATGCTGAAAAATTTTGTGAGTAGAAATTTGGAATTGGAAATTTTGCCCTGGCAGCGGCACTCAGTCTACTCTTCCATCGATTTTGAACTGCCAAGGATTCTTTAACGTGCGTAACGTACACACGAGACCTCCAAAATATATCGTCCTTATCCGAAAAGGCTAGACGTCGGCCCACAGGAAGCCAGGGGACCGTTGAGTCACTGAAAAAAGGTTTTCGAACTTCGTGTCTTTCCATTCCCCGATGCAGGACCTACGAGTCGATCCCGGTCTATTTTCTCTACGAGCAGACACCATACCACAGAGCCACTGCGTCCCCCTGTTGGCCTGTTATGTCTGTCTGTCTGTCCTCTTTATATCTTTCTATGACAATTGCATTACAGTAAAACTGTAGCGTTTGACAGATTCTTGTTCGCGGTCTAAAAAAATGACCCTTCCGTCTTTTTCTTTGTTCTTTTCTATTGTCTGAAAAAAATGTCATTAATGTTCCATTGACAGCAATGTTTTTAAAAAAAAATCAGACTAGTCTAGTAACTGAGTAATTTTGTTGTAATAATTCTGAAGAGAGAAAGAAAGAAAATCTCTGAGGTTTTTTGTATATGAAACACAATCATACTGACGGACTTTAAAAACGCAACACTTGAAAATGATTCAACATTTTGACTTATCCAAACTAATTGTATTAACCCGTATTTTGTATGTTAAATGAACAAGTGAAGATCAATTTTGTGGAAAATTATGTCGGTCGGTTTAAACGTGTATCAAACAGCGGTTCTCAAATAGGGTGTCAATACCAATCCCCTTTAGGGCCTATAACAAATTAGGCCTGCTTCTTGAGGACGGCGACGGGCGGTTCTCGGGCATATGATTCCTCGTCTGCCAAGAACCTCTCTGGCTCTAATGCTTGTTGGTTGGAATCTGTTTCACAAATGAGAGATTATAATATGCCTATCTTGTGCACGTGTTGTCAATCTTGGTTACCTCTCCGGGGTCTGTCAACGACGCCACCAGTACCTTGGTGTCTTTGTTGCAACCTAGAAATTATGCTGGGTTGACATTTAGTCGTCTTGCCACCTCTCTTAAAGACATTCCAGCTACAAGCAAATGTAAGGCTCTATTGCGCTAATTTGTGCCTCACCGAGACATGGTTAAACAGTAAATACAGAGAACAGAATTTAAAACAGACTTGCTTTTTCTTATCGCGAAAATGTACAGACTACACATGAGTGAAAAAAATCAGTATTATTAGTTATCTTGCCACATAGTCCCTCAGCCCGGAGAGGGTGTTTCTCAGTTATTTGTCATTATTTTTACAAATTCGAGTATCACACCGAACTTGCCTTGTAAACTAAGGTCACTGGTAGGGATAGTGTGTGTTTGAATATAAACACTATAGGCGTCTATTAACCCATTTATTTTAAAAATTTAAAATGTTGCGTTTTTAAAGTCCCTCAGGATATAGTCTTACCATATGTAATTAGGTCTTGAAATAATTCTGGCTTAGTATCTAAAGTTTTATCATTGTGCTAACTTAAAATGACCTCAGGAAAACTCTAACACATTATTCAATCGAAGAAGGTAGCCATTGGCAACCCACATGTTCAGCAGTTGATTGAAAAAACAAAACAAAACAAAACAAAACAAAAAAAAAAAAAAACTTGAGGTGAAAACCAGCAAACGATATGGACCACACACAAAGCAAATCTTTTCAGGTGTGTGATTTTTCTTGATTTGACAATTTTTCTGGAGATTCATTCAACACTACAGACACATGGCCTTCATGACATACTCTTATTTTGGCATGTAACACTTCAAGGATGCAAATTTGTTTTGAGTCAAACAGTAGTCTAGCGCCGGCGAGCAAGTGGTTATAAGCTGGACCTCGTAGAATGGATTCTTATCCTCTCCTTGGAAATCGACGTCGCTGAGATGGCCCCAGTGTATGGCAAGAGCTGGGGACAGGATATGATTATAAAATGTAAGAAGATGTTGAAGACTACACGTGATTTTCTCCGACTAATTCAAATGTAGGATTCTGGCCTTGTGAATAAATAGACTTGGTATAAAGCTGTACCCCATGTAATCTTTCCCGAGCATTTAGTTTAATACAGAACCACCCCCCCCCTTCGCTAACCATCCATCCATCCATCCATCCATCCATCCATCCATCCATCCATCCATCCATCCATCCATCCATCTGTCCATCTATCCATCCATCTATCCATCCATCCATCCATCCATCCATCCGTTCATTAGTCCATACTTTACCTGGTAAATTTTCATTTTTTCTCCTTTCACACAAGTGTTCCGCTGCTAGACACGAGCGAGATGACCACTCCTTGGCCCCTGGGCAGTTCGGGAAGATCAGTGAGGTGAAGACAGCAAAAGTTTCCAACTCATTTCCTGGCAGTTGCCTGGCAGCGGCGTCTAGATTTTGCGTCACAGTAATGGCACTGGAAACTTCCGCTCTCAGGCTGTCCTCTGTCTTGATTTTGCAGTTGTGGATCACATCAAGCTGGAGGAAGAGAATTGTCATTGTTATCCGCTAAACTGATTTTTCTGTTTTGTCTCTCAGACAATAAAACTATATTCAAGGTTGTTGAATGAAGTGATTGATTTATATAAATATAGGAAAATTAGAACAAAAGTTTCACGAAAGAGCTTTCTTAGTTTGAAGAGCCAATATAACTCTAAGCTAAGGCGAAGAGACGAAGACAGAAAAGGCCCAAAGCAAAAACTCTACAAAGAGCGACATTATCGACATTCGAGATTTGAAACGGCAACTTTCTGACTTTCAAATTCTCAAAAAGGAATTGAGTTTTAATGTACTTTTCCTATCTATACTATAAATCTGCAACAAAACCCACTAAAGGCTTATGGACTCGAAAGCTGCTGAATGTATCCATATGAAATTTGGCACACAACACTGTTGCTGATAATCTGTTTGTACTTTCAAAAAACAAAAAAACCACCATATTTAACGTTATCGTATCAAGGCGATAATAGTTTAAATAATTAAATAGTTCCAGAGTCTTTGATCCCAATTATACGTTCGATTGATTGACACGTTGAAAACAACAAACACGTTTTCTTTGCGTAACGTTCAGTTTAATCCTCCAAAATACCAACATCGAGGTGCCCAAGCTTACTGTACACTTTTAAGTCACAGGGCAATATCGTTTTTTTTTTAAAAATGCAGTGGGTTCTCTTCTAGTTTATACTATAAATCTGCAACAAAACCATAAAACGCTTATGGTATCAAAAACTGCTGACTATATACATATGAAATTTGGCACGCAAAATTTTTACATAAAGATCTATGTTCTTACTTACATAAACCCCCAAAAAGCTTACTATGTTTGACGTTATTCTAAAAAGGCCATAATAATTGAATAGTAAACTCGCGAGAATGCTTGATCCGAAATGTGCGTTCGATAGAATGACGTAATAGTTCATATTCGACAAAGCACAGATCTGGAAATCCCCGGCGGAGTGGAAATACCTATATACTGGAAATACCCCCTACTGGAAATAAACACCACGAAATCCCACAACACTAGTGTTGAACGCAAAACTTCGGGAAAAATGTGAAGCCGGAAGTACGTCATATTTTTTCTTACGTCATGAAATCATAAACACTGCTCGATAGTACTATTATTTGGAGGCCATCTAGGTTCAATAAGCTCACACACAGTGACGAGTTTTGGTGACACATTTCCTCCACACTGTAACAGGGTCCCACCGAAAAGTGAGTCAAATTTGTGAATATTTTGGAGTATTTGTACCCCCTGCTATTTATATAGACGCCGGCATTTCCAACCTTTCCCTTGGTCGGAACAAATCTATTAAAACCCCAAACACGTTTCCTTTGAGTAAAATTCCGTTTACTCACCCAAACCATCGACATAGTAGAGGTGCCCACGCTTGCCATAGTCGCAGGCAGAATTGGTTTGACCCATTTTTAAAAGATCTCCCACGACGGCTGTGGGTTTTCTTCTAGTTTACAAAACGAATTTAACAGTTTCTAGTAAATGTCAAAATCATCAAGGATTTGACTCTTCAATACAGAGGTAGTTGTTTGTATGAAAGAGAAATGCCAACCATTGTGCTGTTTTGATCTTCATGTTGACAAGAAGAAGAAGAAGAAGAAGAAGAAGAAGAAGAAGAAGAACAACAACAACAACAGCTAATAGCAACAACAGCTAAAAGCAGCAACAACAACAACAAAGGCTAATAGCAACAACAACAACAACAACAACAACAACAACAACAACAACAACAACAACAACTGGAAAGAATAGATTATGAATAATTGGTGGCATATTTCAAAGTACTATGTGTCTAAGAGTAATCCGTCATAGACGTTAAGGTATTTCAGACGTTTTAACAGCTACAATGCTCTACTAATGATGTCAGTAACATTCTTGTGCTAAAAAATACGACTTTGAATATGACAAGTATGATATGAAAAGTTATTTACCTGATCTACCATATACTAAATCATGCCTGGAAAAAAGTTAATGTTCAAATTTTCTGATCAGGAGAGTTTGATGTAGATCCTTGTACAAATATCAATCTTGTCAAAAGGACAGCTGGTCTTTAGGTGGATAGATAAACAAAAGTCGAAGGAGACGCAGCTATTGTACTAAGATGTATTTGATTAGATTTGTAAGACAGCTTGTCTACCATCTAAAAAACAAAAACAAAAAAAAAAAATCCACAGAATCCTAGTATGCTGGGTGAGGCCAGTTGTCTTTTTGTTCGATTTAAGTTCGTGGCCACCTCAAAATATCACTGTTTTCTCGCAGGAAAATAATTACGGAATGTCTATCTGGGCCTAGTATTGCAAAAGGGAAGCATAGGCAAATAAAAAAGTTGCCCCACATAGTAAAGGCGAAACAATTTTGTATTGGCTCGCACATGGGAGAGTCTGTTCGCAGTTTTTTGGGGGAGAGAAAGGGGGCAGGATGGAGGGGGGCACAGTCCCCCCCCACCCCCGACACGTTATATAACTAACTGGCTACAATAACTTTCTTCCGCAGGGACAGAGAGAAAGGGATGCGTCTATAAGCCCAAATAGATCCAGGTATAGCTGGGCCGACAGGCTCAAATAGACGGCGCCAAATACTATGGATGACATAAGATCAACGTGAACCGAACTTAGTCATAATAACTTCAAAACAGAGGCGAGTCCATACAGAACAGAGCGAGATTGGGCACATTAACGGTTTGAGTTTGTTAGAAGAAGCTTGAACCAATGAGAGATGCCAGTTTTTAGTTGTGACAGATGTCATTATGGGCTGCATTATCAATCAATGCTAGTGACCATAATTTGGCAACATAGCAGTAACTAGGAGTTACAGTGACCTAACACTGTACTGAGAACCAGAAGTCCATATGTCTCCGACACTTCAGGGGACTGACATTTTGTTCACGTTCAAGACAACATGCTGACATTTCCTGACACCAATACAATGTATAGTTAAAATGGGTAACTGACTATAGATTGGGTATGTCATTGTTACACTGATATAGATTTGAGGATCTAATCTTACACAACTGCCTTCCCCTTGCTTTATTGGAAGATGAGATTATGTGACAGCCTCGTTAATGGATCTGTTTGAAAAACAATAGATTGTGTGGTGCTATCAGTCTGAAATGAGCTAGCATAAGTGTTATAAACATGCCATGTGTAATCTCATATTATCATGTGATACCTAAGAGACCTCACCATGCTCAGATCGAAGATTCCAGACACTGGTGCTAGTTTTGTGCATTCTTTCATCAGATTGTGAGCTTCTTGCACCGTGGTCAGATCTTGACTATGAATCACTACGTTGACTCTGTGCTCATTCCAGGAACTGAGAAGTTTCTTTTGATAACCATTTGAGATGTGACTGAAAGAAAGCCAAGAGAGGGTAGATCATCATGATTGAACTGAAATCTTCAGATTCACGCTTTCTTTTTGTGTGTTATATAGATAAAATTCTTCTTTACAATAAAGAAGTATTATACTACATTCCACAAATCAGCCCCTCAAATGTAGAGTTATGTAGGTTTATGAGAGTGAATTTTTTTTTTAAACTTGAACTAGTGACTTTGTACGATCCAAATCAGATTCAGCATGGTCAAATTAGAGGAAAAATATTCTTTTTTTTTCTTTTGCACCCGATTGTCATAACAGTGCCGCCTCATTGGATTTATGTCTTGAAATTCACTGTTTTCAAAAGCCCAAAAGTCCTAGAGTATTGCATGTAATAATTTCTAAACTTTGCAGACTAGCTCTATAGCAAAGATAATATGATTATAATTTGTTAACATATCACACAATGTCTGTCATATTTAAAAAAAAAAATATGTGCATTAACAGATATCAATTTTTCTCATTTTCCAGCCAAATATCCAATTTTGCTTAAAACATTTGATTACAATTTAGAAAATGGATGCATATCATTAAAACAGATGCTATGGGGAATATATGTGCAAAATCTGAAGTCAGCTGGTTCAGAAAAAAAAAAAAAAAAACTTTAGAAATAAATAAGGTGAAAACAGTACATTTGAGAAAATCATGGTTGAATTTCCATAACCTTTCTATACAGTCTCCTAGTGTTGGTGCCGCTATGGAGCACAAAGCTGATGTTTGTGGCCCCAGCCGTCAGATTTCTCAGATCAGAGGTCAAAGTGTCTAAAAATGGCAAAAATTCGATTTAGATATTTTCATCCGGAAACTCGATTTTCAAGATCCGCAATCTCCCCCCTCCTCCCTCCCCCAATCAGAATTCCAAATAGACTGACCCTCCTGCTAGGACGAGCTGTCTGGCACCTCGTTCTATCAGCCACTGGGCCAGGTCAAAACCAAAGCCTTCCAGCCCTCCGACAACGATGTAAGATCTCTTGGGATGGCACACAACACGGGGGATGGCTCTGAAAGTCAGCGGTGTTGGCATTGTTACTTTGTCAGGTTCTTCATCTCTGATCTGTGAAGGTGTTCAAGTTGTAAAATATCAGTTATATTATCATCATGATAAACTGGTTAAAAAAAACAACAACTATTTTTTTAGTCAAAATAATCTATATGAAATACTGATCAACAGATCCGTTAACCTGCCAAGGCTAATTCTAATCAAAATGGCCGTTAACTCTCATTTAAATAGCTTTTCCGAAATTGTGGTACAGAGAAACAAATATCTCCTTGCACCCGAAAACTATAGCTTTGTGACTTGCCCTATTCTATATTTAGTCCTCTATTTGTACAATTAAATAGTTCAAAGCTGTTTTGCAAGAACAATATAGTTTGATATTTTATCTTAAGTAATCATTGCAGGTGACTGAAAGAGGAACATCATTTGAGCAGATATTTCCTCCAGTTTTCTTTCACTGTGTGCAAGACATTAGAGAGCGTCTGTTCGGTTTAACACAACCTCGATACAGACGGCTGTATTTTTTGTTTTTCGTTTAATGTGCTCACCTTAATCACAATTTTGCCTATGTGCCTTCCTCCTCTCATGTATCTGAAAATGGGACAAAAATCATATCTAATAAAAGTGCGTGAAATTGACTGATACGAGTCACTGTAATATTGGTGAAAGTTCAGACATTGCAGATATGACAAACTTACGTCATAGTCCAAAGTTAAGCTTCAAATTGTCTCATATTGGCAAAACAATTGACAAGCAAATAAACAAACAAAATGCAGCGATAACATAAAAGGCGGCCACCGTATGAGGCCTACGAGTAATATGAATAAAATGGAAAACAAGACAGAAACTCTCTTTGCTTACTGAAGATCTCGTGGACACGATCCAGAAAATCCTCCATGTACCGCCACAATGGCAGAAGTCAGTTTCAACACCTTCAGATACTAAGAAAAGTCTGTTTCTAGCACAACTCATTTGATACGTTATGTCGTTGTGATTCTATTGAATCAACATATAATTTTATTGGATATATTTCCATCATAAAGCTGTCTGATAGCTCTCATGCTCAGGGATGCTATGAGACATCAGTAACATGCTGTGAATGACCAATACGTTTATCACAGAACAGTAGGATACACGTATATGTAAAAGGATTAACAGAAAACAACAACAACAACAAAACACACACACACACACACACACACACACACACACACACACACACACACACACACATCAGTGTGAACGGAAATCCAACCAGAGATAACACTGGACTTGTCCACATGGGACAATATATTGAAGAGAATGAGTCCGAAGCGCGCATAAGATTGTATGAAAGGAAAGACAGACCACAATAAACATTGAGTTACTGACTTGAAAGCTTCTTGGACTTGGTCCATTGCAAAGATTGTGGTCTTCAGTGGCTGGACTACACCTTTGTCAATGCCTTCCTGTACCAGCGCGTGAGCGGTCCGAAACCACTTGCCACCACTGGGCAAAAACAGTTTCTCTGCACTCATAACTTGATAACTCGTAGATGGCAGAAAATAGTGCATGCCTGAGGTTGAACAGAATAAAGAAATGGTGTCACAAGCAATAAAATTTTATTATTTTAAATCAGAGGCCCAAGGTTACGATTAGTGTTGGGTCAGAGTTGGGGTTAGGTTGGAAATGAAAAATGGCTTCAGAAATAAACAAGTATCATTCCACAAGAACCTTTTTATTAATTTTGGGCGTGTTGCTTAAGGAAAAGAAAATATACTGACGGACTTGAAAAACACAACATTTGAAAATGGTTCTATATATCAAGTGTTGCGTTTTTAAAGTCCGTCAGTAGGATCATTTTCAAGTGTTGCGTTTTTTAAAGTCCGTCAGTATAGTTACCCTATGGTTCTGTGAGGTGAAATCACAAACGATGTTGCTGTATTTAGATAAAATACATTGAGGCAGAAAGAATTAAATATTGCACAATCAAAATGATTTTCATTCGTGTGTGAATTTGAAGGAGGAATTGGCATAATTATCCTAGAAATCAGCACATAAATTCAGTAATCTTTTTCAGGCTTAGGTCATTACATAGAAATCGACACACATGATTGTTTCTAAACCTAAATGTTATCATTAGCTAACCAGTAATCTCTTCATTCCCCTCTGTACACAGAAATATAACAACACTTCCATACGATCTTACCTGCTCCCCCCCCTCACTCCCCCCTCTCTCTCCCCACCTTTCCTTTTTCTGGCTTCCATCCTGCCTCTTTTCTCTTACTCTTTCATAAATAGATCGTTAGCAGAATCATATTACTCATACTCACCAAGGGGTGTATTTTGGACCACATCATACAAGCCAATCTCTACAAAGCGGCCACCAATGGCAATCAAACGTGTGCCTGCTTTTAGTTTCTCTCCAGCCAAGGCATTCAACACCACGTCCACCCCTGAAAGTCATGATAATTGTCATACAACGATGGAAATATCACTGAGAGCTCTACAAGCGTTTTCTGAAGCAGGACTGAAACGAATTATATCCGATATAATATTCAGCCCTACTGAATTCATTGTTGAGAACAGGAACTAGCTTTCCTTGTAAATGTTGTACTGGAGAGAATCATAATAACTGACGGACATAGGAGATAAGACCGAACATTTTACAGCTATAGAGGGAGATTGAGATTCTATAGACTTTGGTTAAGCTGGATATATATCTACGGAAAGGGTAGTGTGAAGCTTTATCTCTCGATTTAATTGACTGTCAGTTAATAATTAGGTGAGTGAGTGAGTGAGTGAGCAGTGAGTGAATGAGTGAGTGAGTGAATGAGTGAGCAGTGAGTGAATGAGAGAGTGAGTGAGTGAGTGAGCAGTGAGTGAACGAGTGAGTGAGTGAGTGAGCAGTAAGTGAATGAGTGAGTGAGTGAGTGAGTGAGTGAGCAGTGAGTGAATGAGTGAGTGAGTGAGTGAGTGAATACGTGAGTAAATGAATGAGTATGTGAGTCGGTAACTACTTGTGTTAGTGCACAGGCGTAAATCAAACAAGTTGAATAGTTTGAAAAATTATGAACGGCTGTCATAGTTCAGCATGTTTATGCGCTAAATTCTGCTATCCGACATGATAATCTGATGTTAAGCGCTATGATCTGATTAAATTCTCATTTACTCACCGCGACCTTTAGTTTCTCTCAGGATGTCTAACTCAAACGACAAATCTCTCGAGTTGCTAAAATTGTTATCCTTCAACACTGGGAACATCTTTTTGAGATAGTCCCGTTTTTCTTGAGACCCCACAGTAACGAACACCTCGCAGTCCATACTCAGAACTACTCGTATGGCGGCCTATAAAATGTCAAGAAAAAAGGGAAATTGCCAGTAAGTCTGTGGAACCAGCAAAAGATGTCGAGCAGAAATGTTTCAAATTATCATTATAGTATGCATATGCGTTTAGTATGCTTTCGTCTCAAGAAGTTCTCACTTGGCAAAAGCAGTTCCGTAAAGCATAGTGAGCGGGTAAAAGAAAACAAAGCATGTCTAGAAAAAAGATGGACTTGCAAGAACATCAAAGACTGGACAGGTCTCAAGCTCATAGAGTCTCAGAAAGCAACCTGGAACAGCGAATAAAAAATCTAATTGTGGATGTCGTCGGAGAATGTTCCAACGACCACATGACCAAAGAAAGGATAGGAAGAAATGAATGAAAGGATTTATCATTATATATATATGTATTGTATTCGATATGTGATAAATATCCAAATTCCAGAGATAAATAACAAAGCTAATAACTGAGGTTCTAGTTCCTTTGAACAAAGTACAGAACTACAAGCAACAGCAGCGGCAACAACAACAATAACATGACCATCATCATCATCGTCATCATCATCATCATCGTCAACATCATCATCAACAACAACAACAACAACAACAACAACAACAACAACAACAACAACAACAACAACAACCACAACAACAACAACAACA
>JBCAUA010069251.1:0-24965 GCA_038406235.1 Peronia verruculata
TCTGTGTATTGTTCTTCCTTTTCCGTTTCTTCTCTTAATCCATGTCACTACTTCTCTCTCTCTCTCCCCCCCCCCCTTGCACCAACAAAACATGTTTGACCCCTATCAAATCGTCATCACTTTATTATATTATGTAACGATTATCTATCAACCTCACTACTAAATCATCTGCTTCTACACGCCAAACCTTTCTTCCATCTGCACTCCAGCCTCCCGGCCTAATAGAAAAAAACTACACCAAACAACGACAACACATAATGCCAAAAAATCTTTCATGCAAAATAACAATAATAATAATAATAACAACAGCAACAACAACACAAAGATACAACAAAGCGCAAAATCTATTACTGGGGGACTGAAAGAGTGCACTGCGTGAACTCAGCCATTAGGTATGATAGCCACATGAGTGCCAGTGTCAGAAATGTCATGTTCATGCTGGCTAGACACGGAGACAAACACACATTTATGTCAGGGCTTTCGTAATGATACTGAAGTAGAGGGACGACGGATAAGAAAAACAGAAGGAACATGGCCTAGCTGGCCTAGCTAGGGATCGGAGAGGAAAGACAGGAAGAGGAGGAGAAGAGCTACTATACAGAAAAGGGGGTTCCAACGTTTTTTCACTCGTGACTTCCCTGTCCAAAAACTTGAAAACCTGTTTTCCCCCCCCCCCCCCCCTATCATCTGCAGACTGATTCAAGTTCTATTATATACTAAAAGAGAACCCCAAGGTCTTCGTGTGAAGATATTTTTTTAAATACAACCTTAGGTCAAACCGATACTGCCTTGAAACAGTGTATGGCAAGCGTACTCACAGCGATGTTTCACATTTTGGATGATCAAACTGAATGTTACTCAATGAAACGTGTTTGGTTTTTGAACACGTCATCTCTATCGAATGTGCAATTCGGATCAAACACTTTGGCGAGTTTACTATTCAACTAGTAACTATTATCGCCTTTTTAGGATAACACCAAACACAGTAAGCTTTTTTTTTTTTTTTCGGCTTTATTTAAGCATATTAGGCAACAATGTTGTGTGCCAAATTCATGAGTTTTGTTGCAAATTTACAGACACATACGCACACAGACGAGCATAGAGATACCCCCAATGTCATATAATGACACTGAACGTCCACAACAGACTTCCCCCCCACCCCGACACAAAGCAAAACAGTAATAGTGATTTTATTCCAAGCCGCTTCTAACAAGCCTAGGTGACTCCTTGGGGATCGCGAGGCACCGGCTGGGAACCCCTGATATAGAGACTTGAAAGGTAAGAATTTCACAGCGAAACAAGACGGATTCAGATTAAGACAGACAAGTGCAATTTGAAGAATGAGAATGTGAATCTATTTGATTTGAAGACAAGGACAGAAATAAGCCAGACAAACATTAAGACAGACAATTGTTGCAGAAAGAATGAGTATGACAGACAGCTGGCTTGAGAAAGAAGACAGGAACAAGACACCAGACATATACTTAGATAGTTATTGTTACAGGAAGAAACAATATGGCTAGCAGTTCGTTTCATACAGCAAGGCGGGAGGGAGGGGATGGAAGGGGAAGGGGGAAGAGAGAGAGAAAAAAAGAAAGGAAGGGATGAGATGAAGGGAAAGAGACGCGTCCATCACATGCAAGAAGGGTTGGGATAAGATCAATCGCTATATCGTCTGATGTGTAGCAATGCTAGGGGGAAAAAAAAAACTATGCCAGATTAATCGCTATATTATCTGTTATGTAGCAAAGGAATGAAAAAAAAATTTTCATTTCTTCAGTTTAAAATGACCGTATTTGTGGCTGTATAATCCTGATTTGGTGTTGCAAAGTTCCAGTTGTCAGTTTTAAACTTTGAAACAGTCGCTGAAGATTCCATTGGTTATACAGGGTGACCACAAAAACACTCCCAAACATCCACAACATGAGAAGTCTAGTGAATATCCCCACAAAACCGATGTCCACAGTTGCAGAAATTAATAAAGTTTTATGTGATATACATTGATTTCAAAGGCACTTTCATCTAACCTCAAAGGTTTGGTCAGTGGTGGATAATCCTTCAAAGAAAAAAGGTCCATACACAGCTCTCTCTGTTACTGCACAAAACACATTCACTTTGGGGGAGTTACGTTCAAACTCAAGAGCGGCATGAGCATTTTGAGCCCCCCATATTCTCACATTGTGCCTGTTCACCTTTCCACTCAAGTGGAAGGCTGCTTCATCACTGAAGATTATCTTTGACAGCAGATCAGGATCATAATTTTCCATCGAATCCTGGACAATGTGGCAAAATTCAAAGCGCGCTTCATTGTCTTGCGGGTATAAATTTGGACCAGTTGCAAGATACAAATTATAAGATACAAATTGTGAACTGGAGACAAACTGGAAACAAAAATTCATTAATTTCTGCAACTGTAGACACCATTCCCGCGAAAACATTCACCCAAGTTCCCACACTACAAATATCCGAAATCAAGGAGTGTTTTTGTGCTCACCATGTATATCTAATTCTAATAAATGGATAAAAATATTTCATCCGATTAAGCAAGATGCAAACCACATCAGAAAAATAGAATTTTTAAAAAGTCTCTCCAAAAAAAGATAAGAAAATATATTGCCTTTCACTCTGAATAATTTCTAACTACTCCTTCTGTAAATGAAACAATCTATTTTTCTCAACAAGGCTAAAGCAAATGGCATAAACAGTGCAGTGACGAGCATAGGAAGTTATCCTTTGTTGGCAGCATTTTCATGCCGCAACATACACGAAACCCAACATTCCTTTGAAAGATGAACACTTATTGAGATACGCTTTGTGCGTGTCTGAAGATGTTAACTTATTATTTAATGTACGCATCATTGCTTGAAGGGAATCGTAAATGTCATAAACCTGTCAGATATTCTGGAACCACTCCAGTGACTGCTGTTGCATCAACTTAACACTTAAAATTAGTATGAGTTTTTAATTTGTTGACTTAATTCATAAATAAGGATCTTATATTTATGAACAATTAATTTCTTCTGTCATCTTTCCTTTCACCTCTGTCAAGATTCCACCAAATTATAATTCCTATTCTGAACAAAAAAAGGGGGAGGCTTTTACTGTCAATGCAGTCACACTAACTCATTTACCAACTTTCATCGATATAAATTAATACACACATGATTAATGTCTGATTCCAAGGGACGGTCTTTATACACTTATTTTTGACTGAATCCTTCCTCGTAATGGTGGGCATGATATTGTCATGGCTGTGTTGCTGCAGACATCTTTAAAAAAAAAAAGCATTCACCTGTGTATGTGTGGCATCTGTCATATTTCTCAGTCTTGACAACAATACCCATCAACTGAATTCTGTTGACAATATGGGTCTTATAGCAGAATGCATCTGAAGATTGGAATTAATGTGAAATTAGAATTCAAACATAAAATCTGCATAGGTGAGAGAGTGAAAATCACTGAGAGAGAGAAAGGAAAAGTGACAAAGAGTGAAAGACCGGGAGTGAAAGAGAATGTAGGGATAATAAGGATCTTGATCTACAAGTATGTAGTCTAGATCTGATCTAGATCTAGTTCTTGATCTAGATCTAGATCTAGATCTAGACCAGAAAGAGTTTTTTTGTTTTTTTTAAATAATGTTTTCTTTTTCTTTCCACATTGTTAGAGACTGGAAAACAGACAAAACAGTTCACAGTAACACAGTTTTAAACATATCAATAAAAAGGCTAATAAAAAAAGAGAGTATCGCTGGAATCAGATAGATCTAGGTTTAGATCTAGAGTCTAGATCTAGTACTCACTTGCTGAGCGACAATTTTCGCTGGTGGAAGTAGATTTAGCCCCAGACGTGGAGTCACTCTGATGCACAACTGGTTGCAGAGTAAGGATATCCTTTACTTTCAGTTTCATGCAAATTCTGAAAAGAGGATCGAGTCCGAATGTTTTCTCCTGAAGTTGATTTATCACCACTACACTACTGGATCTAGATCTAGATCTAGATCTAGTTTCCCTCTGTACGACCTTGTTGTTGTCAATGACGCTCATCATATTAGTGGTAGTCTACGAGAATCTAGATTAGATTTAGTCTGGATATCGGCAGACCTGGGCAGGCGGTTGTCAGATATTTCTGACGTTCTAATAAACTCACTAAAATTTCATCAAGATGATGGTCCAGATCGGTTATAGATCAAGAGAGAACGTCCACTGTTCAGCTCATATTTCGCGCCCCGTTACTTTCGGTTTCTGCTCAGTGCAGCCATTGTGAAGCAAGGACGTACCAATATTTTGTATGAAAAACCACAATAGCACAAAGCAAGACACAAGGGTTTTGTGGTCTTTGGTGATATCATAGAGGAATTAATATCGGGCTACCACAGAGCGACACGTAAACAAGTGATATATTAATGAACTAATGTTTAAGGAATGTTTATTGTGCATGGCCTGGCGAGCTTAAAATGTAGGCCTAAACCACTCTTAGAAATTGAAGAGATGGGATAGATAAAAATTTATTCATTTTTGAAAAGCAACTCAATATAAAGCTAGTAGAACTAGCCTAAAAAAAGTGTTTTATTATGGAGCTTTGTGATCTACATCTAGATTTTCTTCTCTGCTGATCGAAATATTGATGATGAATGAGCTAAATTTGGCACGGCCTATCCATAAGTTATATACGGATTCAGTATTGGTATTAATAAAAATTAAGAAAATTGAAAGAAATGAATTTCCTTATGGATCAATAAAGTGGTCGTATTCATATATGTCTTTCTGCAGCATTTGCACTGTCTATCATTAGTATTGTTACTTTTTAGAAGATTTAAATTCAGAATATGAATAAGTTTGTGCATGTTGAAAACAGTTGAACCTCTAAACTGTTGCTGAATTTATTTTTACTTTTATTTTTGTACTGAACTATTTCAAGTGCTTATAAAAATATGATAAGAATAAAATTAATGTCAAATGGGGGACGCAGTGGCTCGATGGGTATGGCGTCTGTTCATTGAGAAAACAGGCCCGGATCGACTCGTAGGTTCTGCATCGGGGGATGACAGGATACGAAGATTGAAAACCTGCATTTTTTCAGTGACTTTATGGTCCCCTGGCTTCCTGTGGGTAGGGAAGCCCGACGTCTAGCCTTCTCGGATAAGGGTGAATAGATTTTGGAGGTCCCGTGTATACGTTACACACGGTAAAGAACCCTTGGCAGTTCAAAATCGATGGAAGTGGCTGAGTGCCACTGTCCGGGCGAAATGTCCAAATTGCAAATTTCTACCCACAAAATTTCTCATAAAAATTTGGCAACTTCTAAAAGCCGAGATAATCCTACTTTCTAAGGATTGAAAGACTTAGGAAAAACAAACAAAATTGATGTCAATGGTGAGTTCAGATGGAGGCATTCATAACAGTCTGTACTGTTTGATGTCCCAAATCTAACCACTCTTCTGGTCATTCTGTAGTAGTTTACAGTCATAGGGCCATGGAGCTATGCATAAGGCAAGAAATGAGAAGTGGGAAATAGTCGGTATCCGCGAGTTTAAGTTGCAAGGAAAGCAGTGGCAAGAACTAGTAATCACAGAATCCATAAGGTGGCCGACTGACAACTCGTAGGCCCTATTAGTTGTTTTATTTTTGTGGAAAAATATTATGTCACTTTTTTTTTCCTGATTTAGGTATACTTAGAACTCGTCGAAGCTATAACTTAATTTTCTATAATTCCGAGGAACAATGGCTCTTCTGCCAATCTTTCGAGTTTAGTACCGGTCATTGAAAAACAAAAACAAAACAAAAAAATCTGTCTCGTTTCAATGGGGGTCTAGATATCACAAGTTGTCACCTCAAAATTGTATTAATATTTCTCGCGGTTATTTTGCTTTGCTTCCTTTGTTTCTAAACGATAGATGGGTCGAACTTCGGAAGATTCGATTTTTTGAAACTTCAAACAACGTTAGCTTAGACTTCCTTGTACCTTTTCGTGCTCGATTTCAGTATGAGGAATAATCTTTTATCAGCAATACAAAAGATGTACGGAGCACCAGACACAGTTTCTTAGAATTGTTGGATAGGACCAATAATTGTGAATTGTCAAAATCCGGCACGTGGAGAGCATCAGTCGGAGGTTTTGATTATTCTTGGAAGTTTATTCTTGGTGATTGTTATATTGAAGCTGTTCGAAAGGAGCCGCTCAGATTCAGAGGAAACGGTAAATATTGGTAGAGGCAAAGTTTGGACTATTAAGTCACGCGACCGGAAGCCGGTATTTAACCGTGACCGGCTTATTATTTCCGGCTTTGAGAGAGCACCTCGTTGCTTGATGAGGAGGCGGAGACAAGTAACAATAGAGCCAGTTTGTGAGCACTCTTTGCATTTGAAATGATCTTTTGGTTTTTGTCATTCAATAAAGATACTTACCAGATTCTGGAAATTATTTTCTGAGAGCATGCATTGGCAACAATACAGTTTGCATAACAAAATTTTATCCTAGCAGACGCAGTCACTAAACTTCGATCCAGCAGCAGTCTCTACAGTCTACACTCTACGCTATGCTAAGAATACTAAGATTTTCAGATCTAGATCTAGCCTAGTCTAGATCTAGGGCTGGAGTCCTCTAGATCTAACGGAGATAGTAAAGATCAAGTGAACTAATGCTTGATGTCAGACACGCACATTTTGTGTATGCTGCAGTAGATCTATAGATCTAATAGGCTAACTGTTTCTTATCAAATCAATTATGCCCAATAGATCCCCTATGATGTTGATGCCTGGTCCATACTGGAAATCAGAAGGCAGTTGAGTCTCCAGAGATGAATTTAATTTTTTAATGTCCATATTTGTCATATGACTTGAATACATTTTAAGCAGTTGGTGAAATGTGATTCATCCTTTTCTTGTTGTATTTTCTTTAGAAGTTAAATAATTCTATGAAGAAAAATGACTAGAGCTATAAAATTTAAGTACATCCTTAATTACCACTGTTAATGTTAACAGAATTAACGATGCATATCTATCATGCAGCATGATTGAAATATGACAAAGGAGAGGCAGTATATCATAAATAGTTGGCTGTAACTGTAAGGTGCAGCATGATATGCTCATATAGAATAGATTCACATAACTACTGCTCCTTCACCAACTAGTAATCAGTTTCCAACATATCTGGAGCAATACTGGAACTAAGGGGAGAATTGAACAGATGGTCAGTGAGGAAGTGCATTGCGGGCTGTAGAATTAATTCTTATTTCAGAGCTAATTGACTCACCAGGAAACATGCATTCATCAGCCGAATGATGGCAAGTGGATCATAACAAGGACTTTGTTTCCTTGGCTTGCTCACAGATTTGAGACAATGTTAATGATGGGATTTTTTCATTGTCTTAATGTACTTATGTGGTGTCATTAGCAGTAAACAATCAAAAGTGTTTTTATGACAATTTTATATGCATACTTCTATTTTTTTTTTTTAAATTTTATTTTCAGATCTTGTTGAGTATTTCATCCACTCATTCAGAACAAATGCAGACCTGAATCTTACAAGATGTGACAATATATCACAAACTTTTCTTCAGCGTATAAGAGACTGGTAGAAATTGTCTTCTTGTTACAATACTAGTGTTGCTACAAGTGCCATCACGTGGATTACAATGTCCATTATTAATGTTGATGATGAATTTGCATCATATGATGAAGTGGAACAGAAGATTCAAGAGTTGCAGGATAAAGAAAAATTCAAACTGTGGAAACGTGACAGCCGAACCATTGCTGCAGCCATCAAACGTATGCCAAAGAGGGTGTTCAACCCTGATGTGAAATACAATGAGCTGCTGTACTGTTGTGTTTATGGTGGAAGAGAGAAGAAAGATGAACTGCGATCCATGCGCCAACGTTGCCCTTACCAGATTAAGTTCCGTTGCACTCAGGATGGGCAGAGACTAAGAGTTGTCTCCATTACCCCTAAGCACAATCATGGTCCCATTGAGTATGCAGAAGGTGATCTGGAGAAAGCAGAGGAGGTAAGGAATCCAAGCAGCAACTGTACCCATTAACTGACCTCACCTTATTATAATATTCAATAACTGTCGTACATTTTAAATGTTTAGCCTGTTTGAAAATTCTCAACATTGCATTTTCATTTTTTGTTTGGTTTTACTTTTTCATGGCTGGTTGCCATTTCTTTATTTTGGTTTTCTTTTTAACCATTTATTTTTTGTTTGTATGTGATCTTTTTTTGCTGTGCAGCTGCATGATTACTTTTTCTTTTTTTTTTCTGCAGGCAACATCACCATCCCCTCAGAATAGTGATAATGATGAGGATTTGATGGCCTCCAGTGATATCAATATTGAAGACAGCCTTGACAGTACAGCAGAAGACCAACTGAATGTGTCCGGTGCTAGTGAATTCCCTCCAGATATCAAACCTAATCTTGTGCCAAAACTCTTTTCAAATAGTTCTTTCAAACAGCCAAAGGTAATCGAGAACAAGAGGGTTATATCAATGCAAATTATTGATAGAAATGACAGTAAAATGGAGTATAGTTTTGATAAATGAAGAAGTAGCTCGTTCATTGTATTGTCAACTTTTTTCTTGCCATAAAAGACTCAGTGTAAGTCAGGGCATTCCCATGATGCGATAGTAAATGTATGTTTAACTGCATACCTGACTTAAGAAATTTATCACTTTTTGTCGATTATAAAGCCTTTCATTTGCTCCTGTGCCATTACTAGTATGTAGTAGGTTTGATGCATTTGATATTACTGCTAAGACAGGCAACCAAAGAAAAACAATTTACTTGGGGGCTTGCATACTTCAGGGTTACTGTGAAACAAAAATACTTACCTCTACTCCTGGTGTTTCCGATATCGAAATGCAGTTCATTTTTGGCTAGCTCTACATACAACACAGACACATTTTTTATACAGTCCTCATCATAGAATCGAGTATTTTTATGTTGTACCCCAGGCCCCATGTGAGATCATCATCATAGGTTTTAATTTTTGGTGTACAGTTATACGTGAGCGATAATGAAGAGATTAAGATGTACTTGTCATAACTGTCAGCAAAGTTTAACCAAGTTTTGGGGAGGTAATTCATTACAATAGACATAATATTGTTGAACTATATGTGTTGTAGTCTGTGATGGACTTCTTTTTTCACTGTCATTTTGCCAACAACAATTGATCGTATGACCTGTGGATTTATGATATGTATGAAAGAAAGGAAATGGCCAACATTATAAAGCAAGCTGAATTTTTTGTTATTGTAATGCTGACTAGAATGCCTTTTTTTTTTTTTTTTTACAGTTGAGAGTAATTTTAGATGTGGACACAGGCATTGATGACTCGCATGCCATTATGATGGCCTTGGCACATCCAAATGTGGAAATTCTGGCCATCACTTGTGCTAATGGCAATGTCAATGTGGACTTGGTGTGTGAAAACACATTACGGGTCTTGAAAGCTTGCAATAGAGGAGATGTAAGTTAAATTTTATTGACATGACATTTATTATTCCCTCCTAAGTGATTACGACTACAAATGATTTTTTTATTTCTTCCATTAGCTTTAAGCTGTACTTGAGTCATTTTATATTTTGCCTGACTTATCAATTCAAATAGCCTGTTTTATAGCTGATAAGAAAGATTAGAAGTTGTTTATGATTAGTGGCATTCAGTGACAAAAAATGTCCTGTTTATCTGGTCAGTTCAAAATGCTTCAGTAAGCTGGATTGTGTGAAAGGAAAGCTGATTCTAATGGGTAATGAGTAAAGCCCAGTGTGAATACTAACATAATGAAGAAATTATTGTCATGCCTTTTTGTTTTCAATTCAAGTTAGAATATATGATAAAGCAGCGTAAAATGTTCTTATTTACAAACCTGAAACATTCATAAATGAAGTAGCTAAATATTTTTCAGTCGAAGTAACGTTGATGATATAAGATGATACTGATCAATGTGCAAGACAGAGAGGGCTCTGAACAGTGGCATTGATTCTTTAATAAGATAATGTTTCTAATTTTGAACAGATTCCAGTTTACAGAGGGGCAGAGTGTTCCCTCCTGGGCAACACATCCCAGTTTGAAAACTTTAGTGGCGAAGCATGGAACACGCCTGTAGACAGCTCAGCCATTCAACCAGAACATGCGGCAAATGCAATGATACGAATTATCTCTAATAATCCCGGTGAGGCTTTTTTATCATTACAGCATAGATGTAGTACGGTCTATTAATGTCTTTCAACTTCCTGGTGAAGGTTCTCTCATAAGCATAGATATATCTACAGAAGGTTTTTTTTCCTGATACATGCATATGGTAAATGCATTGGTACAACAGTCTAATGAGAACAGTGTCCTAAGCATTGAAAGCACATCGTGACATCCAAATGCATCATGAGTGCTGATACAATAGGACTTTTTCTTCCTATCACCCTGATTCTGACAACAGCCCTCATATTTCTTAGAACTACTTTCAGTTTCCATATATAATATTAGAGGAATTGTCCAACCTCAAGACAAGTATTTGCTGATGAGAAGAGCAGCTCACTTTTTGAATTATTGACTTATTAGTAACAATTAATTTCAAGAAAATATGTGAATGAGAATGTTTTATATTGGTAAGTCATATCTGCAATCCAGTAGCAGCTATTCCTACGCTCATAAAAGACTGTTAAAGACAAAGCTCAAAGTATCAATAACACTGACTTTCCAAGAGAGATGAGATGCTATGTGCACAATTTTATTATTTCAGGTGAAGTCACAGTGGTTGCATTGGCACCATTAACTAACTTAGCCCTGGCCATGAGGCTAGACTCTACAGTTGGACGGAAAATCAAAGATCTGTACATCATGGGAGGAAACATTGAAGGTTGGAGCAAGCACTGATGTGTTTTGATTTTTTTCTTTGCTTCACACAGCTTTGCTTGATATTCCATTTTGTTATATTATTGTTAATGAAATTGATTTAATTTACCTAGCAAGGAGGCTCAAGCAAAGAAAAAGACATATTATTTAGAGCTAATGATATTTATTTTATAAATTAAACTAATTCTTCCAATAAATAACTAATCTATGAAGAATTCTTGTTTGCCCAAACTATTGATTTTGAAATAAAACTATTTGTTTTCCGCCTTGTTTTCTCAAAATTCAGTATACAGTTAACAGGCCTGAGATTTAGCGAGCCAGGCTAATGAGCCAGCCGGGCTCCTAACCTGGGAAGTTGAGGTTGCCAGAAAATGTTTCAGGTTGCCAGACCCTTTAATCGAAAATGCAGTTCTATTTTAAATTGTCTTACTATTGCTAATAAACAATACTTTCAATAACAACACTGTTTCTGCTGATTATTTTTAGAAAACAACTTTATTCTCTGTTTTTATTGATATACCGCCCAGGTATATCATAACAGTAATCGCATTCGCATCCCTCGAAGTTCGCAGGGTCAGGACCTTTTACCTTCCATAACTCAAAAAGTTACCTGTAAAACTGAACGAAACTTTTAACGAAACGAAATAAGGTGCTTAGTGTTTAGCGAGGGTTGCGTCGTTCGGTTGTGGAGGAGGCGGGGTGGCTTCGCGACACTAGCGTCATCCGCTCGAGATAGATGATAACAGCTCCAGGCATGCTCCACACCTGAGCCAAGATTTTTTTTTTTTTTTACTTAGAATTAAAAATACAACTGCAGAAATCTCTACCACTGGCGGAATTTTTTAGGTCGCCAGCCGGGCGAGTGGTGCTGTAAATCAAGTTCACCAGACACCATTTTTAGATGCCATTGGCGAGTTGGCGAACGTTAAATGTCAGGCCTGAGTTAATTTCTTTTGCAACTTCTTTGTCTTAGTATTGTCTTCAGTGTCTTAATATTGTCTTCACTTGACAGCTCGTGGCCGAGTAAGTACTTGTGCAGAATTCAACTTCTACAACGATCCAGAGGCAGCTCAGGTAGTTCTCAAGGAATTCATCAACATAACAATATTGCCTTACGAAGTCTGTCGCAAATTTTTGTTACCATGGGTAAGTCTTCTCTCGCTCATATTTTCTGTTTTATCATAAGTGTTATGGATAGATTTGTCTTAATTTTTTATTTTTATCTTTAGGTGATTAAAATCACAAGATGACACTTGCATTATGCAGCTCGCCAAAAGGAATAAAGAAACAAGATTTAAGTATGTTGAAGGAACAATATTGGACTCAGAAACAATAAATGAAAATGGATCATCAGAGATACATAGAGATAAATATATAAACTTCCCATTTTGGAAAGTAGAAGACATGATTTTTGAGTGTAACAGCAACATTTGGTTGTCATCAGACCAACATAAGTTTTTAAAGCTTTTTTTTAAATAAAATTTGTTTTTCTCCCAACAGGATTTTTTTGACTTATGGACAAATGCAGGCACGCAGGTGTCCGACTTTGTGAAAAGGTCGGTGCTGGAGTCAGCCAAACCTGCCCGGGCAGCAGGAAGGGAAGGTTACCGGTCGTGTGATGGCTACTGCATGGCCCTGGTCATTGATAGGTCAGTGGTGCAGAGTGCAGAACCGGTGTACGCCACTGTGGAGTTATCGGGACAGCTGACCCGAGGCCAGATGGTAGTGGACTGGGATGGTCTGCTCCAGCAGCCTTGCAATGCCTTGGTGGTCAAGGAACTGGACATTGAGAAGATTCAGTCCCTCTTCATGTTGATGGTGCGGCCAGGAGGACTCCTGCAGGCTGTAAATAACGGCAACGGTGCTTTCAAGAACGACAGCAACAATAACAGATGATAGTTGTTGACAAATGTCTGTAGTAGATCTTATTTTTCAAATTTTTGTACAGTCTTTGTGAAAGAAAAAATGAAAAAGCAGAAAAAAAAAAAGAAAAAAAAAAACTATTGAAAAAAAATCAGTTGAGTAGGATTACTTTGCCTCCTAATGGTTTGTGCAACATTTTATACAAATGTTATAAATTTATTGTAAATCTGTCATCTTTTTTTTTTTTTTTTTGTTCCTTATTTGTTTTATTTATTATTAGAATAAATAGTCACAGTCTCCTCATCTTCTGTGGGTTAATTGTAGTTTTCTGTGTACAGTGGTAGAACTTATGCTGCATGATCAAGCCTGTACATTAAGACGGGTCATGTGGCATGTCAGTACTATTTGTAAATTGCAATGTGGGTAAGTTTGTAGAGTTCACGGCTGTTCACCACCGTTCCTTTAGTTTTCTGCCGACCCGCCGAGTCAAGCGGGTTCAAAAGGTCAGTCACACCTCAGTGCCCACAAGCGACGGCAAACTTGTGTAGTGAAAGTTTGTACTTTTTTACAAAGGATTATGGAGTGAACAGAATTCCTATGTATCAATAATAAGCTCGCCAACAAAAAGAGAAAATCTTTGACTGCTAACTGGTATGTTTTATTTGTGTATAAAATGTCAGGTAGAGCAGTATTACATCGTCAAAGTTGACAAAAATGGGCATTGTTATATCGTGACATGGGGTTTTAAGTGGGTAATATTCATCAGTGGAGACGACAGAATTCTTTATAAATTTGATATTTATAAAGTAAAAGCATTACTCTTTCATTCCTCTCAATATGGGAATTGTTTCAGCTTTACTGCCGCCACAGTGCGGGTTTCAAATATCCGACTGCTAAATTCCACACAGTTACGCTGGCCTGCCCACTGTGTGCAGGGCTGGGCAAGGTCGGGCAGCGGCGCATCGCTTGAGTGCCCATAGATGAAATAGTGTATAATCTCAGAAGTATGGGGACAAAATCGAACATAACTCAGCTTCTAAGCCTGAAACAAAACAGTGAGTTTTACACAGTGGAACGATGAGAATATAATTTGTTTAAAACCAATTTTAGGGATATTGATTGTCACAGGAAAGGGAATCTGACAAAAAATAATATCGATTTACACTGAACTTGGCGACAGTACCGTGTAGTTTTAAATCATTTCCTACAAAATAATCCAAACAAACACATGAACACACGGATATGACTGAACACACGGAAAACATGAGATTCACAAGATGGCCACAAAACGATGTATGTTGCAGTGGATACTGCAAACTAATGGGATAAAAAGAGGCGATGTCACAGCGGGGAAGGACTAGTTGGGCGGGAAATTCCAGCGCACCTTGGAGGGGAATTCCCCAGAGCTGTCACTTTGGGCGCTGATTTATGACTCGGGCAGCGGGCAACTAAAGGAACGTTCTGAGGCTGGTTTGAACAGCGGTGTGGTGTGATTGTGTTTCACCAAACTTACTGTGCAAGTTAATTAGAAATATAGTGCAGTGCCAAACTGGCCAGCTGACGTTGTGTACCCATCTCCCCACATTTCTAACCTATCAATGTTTTATGTGTCTTAGATCTCTGACAGAAGACCAGGCTTTCCCACCTATCATGGTTTCAACAGTGAAGGCTCAAAGGTAAGGATTGGAACTTAACTCACATTTACAAGAGAGAAAGAAAATGTGTTCCTTGCCAGTAGCTGATTCATGCACTTCAAGTTGTCTTGTTGCACTCATTCTGATTGAGAGATGTGGTTACATTAGGGCAATTCCGCTCGTTGCGGACTGACATTTCACAAGCTTTTAAGGACACGCAACAAAATAACTACTCAAGATATCTCAGTGACATTTGGGTCAAGAGTAGATCTCACCCCCTAGTTGATATAAAAAAAAACCATTAATTATTGTGTCATCATAACTTTCTGAGTTACATGCACTCAAAGGCCCCGTTAGGGACTGACGTCCAATAAACCCTAGTCTTGAAAATACAACAGATAATGGCTAAGGCTACTACTTTTTTATGTTTGGGTATATGATTGTTGTACAAAATGGAAGTAGCCGATGGCTAAAGTCTTTTGTGTGTCGCGTATGGGTGGAAATGTGAACGTTGCGGACTGACCGCTGGGGACTGACGAAATGGCACTCTAGCTTTGTGGCAATATAGAGGTTAGTTAAAAAAGAAAGGCTATTTGTTTAATGATTGAGAGACTTGATCATGTACCAGTTACACATTTAGTTCAGTGTTGTGTTAAATAGTGTATGTTCAATGCTTTTTTTTTTCAACCTCCATGTGATGCTTCTTCATTTTAGTTATCATATTGGCTCTGAAAGGGCATTTCATTTGATATCGTGTTGAAATTGCAGGTATTTAGTATTGACAGTTCAGATGCATAATACAAGAAGTAACAAAATGCCTTATTTGAACAGATAAATATTTGAGCTTTATTAGACTAGAACCAGAAGCAACACACTTCTAATTAAAACAAGTTGAAAAAATAATGAACATTCGGAAATCTAAATGACACTGCAACTGATTGATCATAAACAGGACTTAAAGTGTGATTTTTTAAAAAATAAAAATGTGGATGTGTTTTTATCCCAGAATCAGTCTTAAAATTAACATTTTAACAAGTTTAACATATTTCAAACAAAGCAGTGAATATTACGAAAATATATATGAAAAATATTTGGCTGAATTAGTGTTTGTTTTTCAGTGCTTTGTAAGCCTTTTTGATTTCATGAATGTTGTCAATAGTAAATGGGCCATTGCCAACCAGACAAACTTCCCCATAGAAGACAAATTTCTTGTCAATGTTCTCAATATCACTCTTTCTGGGCCACATGAACTGGTTTTCAAATTGTTCATGCATGAATTTGAAACAGACAATGCTTTCTGTCACAAACTCAGTTGCCCGTCCAATGTACATTTTCTCATCACAGAAAACAGGGTAGTATTTTTCTCTTTCAATTTCGAAACCAGTTCTGGAATGAGTTGCGGTTGGCTTGAAATTGTGTGCGTGTGTGACAAGTGATTTTATTGAGAATGCATGGTTTACAACCCCAATATCAATCACATGAACATAGTGAATCTGTCTCAAGTTTGGCAAAGGAGCTGTATCTTCACTTCTTTTATCAAAGTGTTTTGTTGTTTTTTCTATTTCTGTGGGATCAACCAAAACAAGATTGATTTTTGAATTATAGTTTCTGGCTTCTTTCAATGCTTCAACAAATTCAGATGCATTTTGAATTTTTTTGGCCTCAGACATCACCAGTGATTTGGCTTTTCTCTTTACTTCACCTCCAATCCCATCAACAGCTCCTTTGCCTTGACTTGTTGCAAAAAAGTTCCATGTCATTTCAAGTTGATAGTCATTGGCAATATGAGTCAAATTGTTCAGATTGTATTTTTGTTTAAATTGGCTCACAGCCCCACCACTGAGAATATTGACTGAATGAAAGTCATATTTTGTTTTCAGATAGGACAAAATCTTTCTGAGGGCTGTGTCCACAAAGTATTATTTTTTGTTGTGTTCTTTATAATCAGAGATGACAGCAAATGATTCCACACTCCCACCAATGCAACAAATGGCTGTAAAAACAGAAATCTGATTTTTGGCCCAGTGAGCCTCCTCTAGAGGCCAAACTACAAAAAAAAAAAAATAATAATAATAAAGTTAGGCAATAATTTGATCACAATAAGATGTCATTCCGTAACGCTTTTATGTCAGTCCGCAACGCTGATTCTATAAAAACTGTTGCTAATATTTTAACAAGGCTTTTTAATACATGTAGATACCAACATTTTTATGAAAAAAAATGAAGTGGCTTTAAAAAACTCCTCCCTGCTTTGCGCGTATGTGAACTTTTGTAACTTTGTAACTCTGGCATTGCGGACTGACATGAAGTCTGCATTTGTTAATCATCACAATAGAAAACCTGTTTGCACGATCAAACTGAACCAATGGATTTTTTCATCATACATTAAGACATTGAACTGTGTTTTGGTAAATTATCATGCAGTCATCATGCAAATTAGTTTAAAACTACACATGTTTTCGGCTGGCTATGGTTTTTTTACTATATTTTAATGATTTTGATAGATAACTATCAAATGCTCATTCCTGACCCGAAACTCATAAAAAGGGATAAAATGGTTCAAAATAATAAGATTCAGCCATTTCTAAATTCAAAAAGTCAAAGCAAATCATCCAAAGGGGTGTTTGAAATTTTACTCCTTTAGTTGACCTTTGCAGGGAATTGCCCATTACCCAGAGTAGAAGACTAGAAGTGTTTGGATGACATAATTATGTCTCGCACCTAGGGCAAAAGTCGAGTGGGGAGATTTCAGGCATTTCTAACTATTTTCCGACGGAGATAACCATATTTTTAAATTTGTTTTTCACACATTGAAAATTCAACCTTTTCTAACCAGGAAAGAAAAACTTGGTATCTGAGTCAGAAAATGGTTAAAAACGACCATAACTCATGATTGTCCAGAGCGACTTCCAACTCATTTGCTCTAGGTACAAGACATAGACTGTTGGCCTCAAATGCACATGCAGATGTTGATTCTGTTGATATTGATTCTGTTGATTGGGTAATTTGTGAAGAAAGGACAGAATTTCTGCATATCTCAGTAGGTACTAACTTCATTTGGTGCAGCTAGGAGCATTAGGGCAATCTCATCTCAAAACACCACAAGCAAACACCATAGTTGGCTTGATCTATCAGGAAAGTGTGTGCTAACTGTGTATGACTGAGACCCAGAAACATGCTCAACAGCTAAATGACAGAAATTATCAGGAGAGAAACAAATTTACATTGCATGAGAAATTCTTCAGAATTTTTCGGCTGAATGTGTTTCAAGTTTTTAACCCCTAAGTTTCTTTCACCTTTCAGACTGAATTATTTCCCTTGTGAACTCAAGGTCCTCATATCCATATTTCCATTTCATTCAAAGTTGGGGTTCACACACTGGAAAACACAAGAAAAGCCAGTCAAATTGTATATCGAAAAAAAAAAAAGAAATTGAATATAGTTTGTTAAGAAAAAATTGTGAAAAGGTGTTACAAAAAAAATTTAAAATTTTATTACATAACAAGGACATAAGAAAAAGACGATGATAGAAATTTTACATACAACATATGTAAGTTCACTGATCGAATCTGATTGAAAATCCCTTTTCAAGATAGTCTTTGCATTTTTCTAATAGATAATTTATGTATAATAGATTGTAAAGCGCTTAGAGCTTGTAATTACGGGGATAAGCGCTATATAAATACTCTCTATTATTATTATTATAATCCATTTTTATTCAGAAAAATGATATTCAACTTCATAATATTCATGCCATACTTCAGGCCAATGACTTCAGCTGATTGTCCATCTTTGCTCAAGCTAGTCAAAAACCCTCAAAGAATGAGGCACTTTCATGCCTCTCAAAAGCTGTGCCAGTGTCCTGTAATGTGTAAAACAGCCTGAAACGGAAGTAATATTCATTTATTCACAAGAGCTTTGGGGTCATACAGATTCAAAATCCCGTATGAAAGAGATTTCAACAAATAAATCTGTAATTTCATATTGGACACTGGCACCATTTCATGGAGACTTAGGCCAGATGCTCCCATTGTCCACTGGTTGTTGAAGAGCTAAAAGAAGCAAGAGTTATTTTTTTTTTTTTCCTTAAAATGATTGTTTTAAACCTTATGTGACCATAATTTGGCTGGCTGACATTACCAACTGGCACATTAACAAACCCGCTGTGCTATTCCAGGTGACGGAGGTGGAAACAGCCCTGGCTCAGAGAGACCAACTTCTCAGCCAACTGGCATGGTCACTCCAGTCTCGTAGTGGCCAGACCAGCGAGAGGTCAGGACTGCCTGGGGAGGATGTGATGGTTCAAGTCCAAGCTCTCGCTGACCACGTGTGTGTCCTGCAGGCCCAGCTCCAACAGGTCGGTCACTTATCCACTCTGCCTTGACGACACCCCCTCCCCCCCAATCATTGACCCTCCGCTCTCTCCTAACCAGCACTTAGCTTAGTGTCTGTGTGTGTGGATTGAACATCACTGCTGGAGTCTGTCTGCACAGGGAGGTGTGCTCTCTCTGTCTCTCTCTCTCGCTCCCTCTCTTTTTTCTTTCTTTACTCTTCCCTCTCAGGTCCCATCTAGAGCAGTGCAGTTGGAGGAGAGGATGTTCACCTCCCTGGTCTGTCTCTGTGAAATCTCTTCACAAATATTCATTAATCAAGTCACAACAAACTCACATAGACCCAAGAACCCAGATATGTGATAGTTCTTACTTACATCACGGAAATGGGGACCTCAGTACAAGACAGTATCTTCTCACACACCAGGTGACCTTCAAAACCAGTCATGGCTTCTGCGTTACATAGATCTGTTGAAGATATGAGCATATTATTGTCCCTGTGAGATATATGTCCAAAATTAGGTGAAATAGTTTTTTGTCTTTTGTATGGTGTAAGTTTACAGATGGGAAACTAATATATCTATATGAATGCATGATACAAGGGGGTTTCCCAGGGATATTTTAAGACAAAAATCTAATTCGACCTAATTTTAGACTGATGGTTTGCAACTGTTATCATCAATGTATCATTCCTGGTGGCAAAAATCTAAAGTTGACAGAAACTTGGTCAGGCTATCAAGAGATAAACCAGAGCTATGGGTGAGGCCGATGTCAGTGATGGAAAAATAGCAAGGCATGAAAGGAAATGAGTCCTCTGACTGTGTGGTGGCTGGTGGATTGTGGGATACTTTCATCTGTGTGGTGGCTGGTTGCTTGTATGTCTTTCTCAGTTGTGTGACTGGTTTGTGTACACGTGGACTGAGATGTACCCAGTCGACTGTGGGTTTGGGATTGGCTTGTGCTGTTCTCTGCACACAGACATAATAGTTGAACATACTGCACCAGTTCTAAGTTACAACCATCTGTTGCTAGGAGTCTGGCCAGAAGAATTGTGAAATAATTGTTACCTTCATGAAGTGTGTTTTTTCTCTTTACCATCACATTGTATATGTCGGAGATATTCCTCAAACACTTTTGATATGGTATGAACTTCTTGATCCTAGTGTCAAAGGGCTGAGTGGTTGGAGTTGGTGGTGGGAGTGGTGGTTGGGAGGGGAGGAGGGGGGATCTATGCATGTTCAGCTGACTTGAAACATTGATTGTGCGGCACAACAGATTCCTCCAGTACAAGCTTGTTCTTGCTGAGTTTAAAACATACACATCTGTTTTAGTAGGTTACATCAGAGATTTACCTCCCATGAGTTTTATGTCATCTGAAGAACATTCCATTTGCTGTGTGTCTTCCACCATCATATTGACAGTCTGATCCCATTGGTCACATTGATACCAGTTTTGTGTGCACAGGTTGAGCTCCTAAACCATGGCTTTTGTCTGTCCATGTCCCACATTGTGTGTACTACCACCAAGGCTGGATAGATGTTACGATATTATATTAGTACCGTAAACATGTTGTACCATCTGGCATATGTCATATTGTACATTGGAGGATTTGCCTTAAATGCCGTTGTCTCTGCAAAGATTCTGTAGCTAGCACTGCAGCTCTCTCGCATTTCAGACAACAAAGCATTGTGTGATGTACTGGTCTTTTTCGGCCCTATGTATCACAGCCATGAAATTGTTTTGAAAAAGAACAAAAAATGCTTGTACATGGGCAGATATTTCCGTGATTGAGCCAAGTTATGTCGTAACAAAGTTTTGGTGATGTTGCGCATCTCAAGTTATTCTGATTTCCTAACCACCGTCAGGACATCGGTTTTGAGTTTTTGTTTTGAGTGAGAAAATTCTTCTGGAAATCCTAAGCAAAGACGAAGGCCGTGAACGTAGCAAGGTGATTATGTTTCCCTATTTCCTCTCCAGCTAACTGGTGCATGCTCCAGCATGGTGGATCTTGTTCTGACATCTGTGCTGTTAGCACCTGTGGCTCTCACACACTTTGACTGACAGCAACCTAAGCCCTGGTAGAACTAGAGCTTGTAGCTTCTGCTGGTGACGAAGACATTCTTGATGGGGGCTCGGCACTACAAATTACATTGTTGTGCCCAGGACAAATTAGTTAGAAGTCAAGCGGGGGAATTTTGTTCTACAGCCATTTTTGACTATTTCCTGAATCAGACACCAAAATTCTTTTTGAGGTTAAAAAAGCTTAAATTTTCATTTCCTGAAAAAAACAATTTTTTTTTTTTTTTTGGTACTTGAGTTGGAAACTAGTTAACTAGGTTGAAATTATCTGACGTGACTTCAGACTCATTTGCTCTGGGTGCAAGACATTATTGTTGGTTTTTTTTCATGCAGTAGTCCTGAAACAGCCATTCTCAGAGGGGCTGAGAGGCAAAATAGAATGAAACTGAACAAATGTAGCCGAACATTTTATGTGCTGGGACGGGACTTATCATAGTGTTATGATTCAAGTCTTTCCTACTTTGGTCTTGAGGTATAGAGTTTAGTACACTTGACTATCAACTGGAAATCTCTCAGGAATTCAGTTTGAAAATGTATCAGTGTTTGACTCAGGGAGGGGCGTGTCAGTCAAAGATTCTCTCTGAATGACATGTGGTCTTGAAGTTCATACATGTAGGCTATGAGTTTGTGTCTGACAGCCGTGCATGAAGAGCCTATTTTCAACTTTTTTCCCCTGCAAAATTACTTCATTTTTAAATAATTTTGCAAAGACATTTAGGAAAACGTATAATTTGATACACTTACCTACTGTTTCGCGATAGCAGCTTGACATGCTTACTGCCTCATCATAGTTACTCTGGTGTGGAGACTGGTGGGCTTGGGTAGCATTTGGCCCCCTGTCTGTGCATGCTGATACCAGATTTCCTCACCGATCTGAACCACCTCTTTCGTCTTTGCTTAGACTACAATTTTCTCAGACTAAATTGTGTGATAGATGTAAAAGACAGAGCTAGGGATTCCAGTAGAACTCAACTTGTGGCTGGTAAAGTTTTTTGACACCCTGAGTGGAGTCCTCACCATGTACAGCTCACTATGTCCTTACAGATGGCCTGTGTTGTATTGCTGTCTGTCTCCAGAATGTTTTTCATTGCATTATTGGGTTACAGAGAAATGGATATCAATAGTATTTGAGATGTGACACGATGAACTAAGGCTCTCGTTATATTTTGAGCATATGGAGTTGTTGGTATCACTGTAAAATTTAGTCGTATCCTTTTTATGTGTGTGTGACAAAATGTTTGTTCCATCTTAAGTAGAAGAGATATTGGCAATTAAAGATGATGGGGGTGATCTGTTGCTGCAGTTGAATTCAGTGAGAAAATTGCCAATAAGTTTTGTTGATCCTTGCTAATCTTTACTAAGCATGGTGGTAAATTACAGTTTGGGGGAGTTTTCTCAATTTACTTGAACAAATTTCACTCTGAAATGCATTTTAAGATTAATAAAGAAGGGTTCTATGAAGAAAAAAAATTGTGTTAAAAATCCATTCACTTTTGAAAGATGTGATTTCTCTGGTCGCCACTGTGTGACAAACACCAGATTTCACCATGTCACTTCTCATTTATTTCTAGTTAGTTGCTTAATGCTAAATAAGTGAAGTCAGTTCTAAAAATGGGGCAGTGGGATATCATACACATTGAATCTGCAAGACTTGATGTATTCTTTCTGGTCTTGGCTGTATGACGTCCTGATGGTATTTGCCCTGTGAGCTCTGCAAGTCAACAGTATCTTTTTATCTTTTATGTATATTTTATTTTTTTCTACATATAGTTTGATCAGCCTTTTAACTTGTAAATGTACCCACCTGTTTGGCACATTGTAGCCTTTGTGGTGCTGATGTGCCATTAAACCCCAGCATAAACAAGCAAACAAGATCTTACTGTGGTATTGAGCAAAGAAGGAGAAAGCTCAAACAGGATATTACTGGCAAATATCAGATTTTGAGATGGTCCACTCAACTGCATAGGATAGTTGCTATTTTTTTTTTCTATAGATATTTTAAAGTTTTGAATGTTATAGTTGCGAGAAAGGTTGGACAGAAGGGGAAACTCTGGTTGCTTTACAAATGTGAAGAGAAAGAGAGAGAGAGAGAACGTTTAGGGGCAGAGATGTAGGACTACGGCTTATAATGGCAGCTGCAGGGCAGACAGGCAGGTAAAGTCTATGATATAGAACAGACAGTCTGTGCAGAAAGTGACATGAAATATTCATATTTCTGTGGAAGACAACAGTCAGTAACTGTGTGGTGTTCATGGACACGGAGAGCTTGCCCTGGCATAACAGAAACTGCTGTTGTAGTCATTGCACTGCAGTAAGTCTGTCTGGCTGGTCTATCCCTTGTCTCAGTCCCTGTGCTATCCTCTGTCTCAGTCCCTGTGCTATCCTCTGTCTCAGTCCCTGTGCTATCCTCTGTCTCAGTCCCTGTGCTATCACCTGTCTCAGTCCCTGTGCTATCACCTGTCTCAGCCCCTGTGCTATCACCTGTCTCAGTCCCTGTGCTATCACCTGTCTCAGTCCCTGTGCTATCACCTGTCTCAGTCCCTGAGCTGTCCCCGATGATACTCAGTGTGACAACTGCTGCATGTCACTTCTGTGTGTATCTTGGCCAGCATGACAGAGCTTGATATTGGTGAAGCTCTAGCAAGGGACAGATCTGTTCAGTCAGTATACCAGCAAGTCAGTCAGTCTGTCAGATGTTCTCATATATCTCTGCCTCGACCACTGACAGAGTTGGAGCTTAAACATAGGTCCCTGGATATGTAGATAAAGACAGCCAAGTTCTGGTACTGGTGGTCATGATCCACAACTGGCTATTTCTGAATGACTCAGTAACCAGTGTAATATTTCAGTCTGCGTTGCTAGTATTCAGGGATGTCAAATTTTGTACTTTAGTAGGATTTCCTACTTTTTGCTTGTTGGTAATTTCTCTGTTGGCCCAAATCCGGTATCATTCGCCATTTTTGTACTTCAGTTTTACATGTTGCCAAAGAATATACCAGGAACTTTTCCTACTTTTTCATGTAGACAGATTGACATCCCTGAGTATTAACAAGTGATAAAACAGTGTAATATGAAATATTTCTGTAGGTCAAGGGCACCGTGAGCTGCATTAATTTTTTTGCAAAGATTATGATGCTCCTGTCTGCTGTTTCACATTCTCTATAACATTTCTTGTGCCCAGGGCAAATGAGTCTGAAGTCGTGGGGGGCACTGTGTTAGACTGCATTTAACTATTTTCCGACTCAGATACCCATTTTTGTTTTCAGGTTAGAAAAGGTTGAATTTTCATTTTATGGAAAGAAAATTTTAAAATTGGGAATCTCTGTTGGAAATTAGCTTTAAAAATTGGCGTAACTCAAAATTGCATGGCGCAACTTCTGACTCATTTGCCCCTAGGGCGAGACATATTGTCTTGTCCCATCTTGTCATGAGTCTTTTGTTGTCAACAATTGTCATGTCTTGACAACTGAGAGCTTAAGGCAATGTCAGACATAGTTCTAGTCCAGCCTTGGTCATGTGATTGGTCATTGTGAGAATGTTTTCAATGTGCATGGCATGAGGAGAATGGGTGAGGAATCCATCTTCAAGAGTCCGATTGCCCATAAGTTCAGCCCGTGCATGTGCTCAGAATGCTTGCTTAACACAAACTCTCTATTGGGCTGGCTCTCTACCTGTTTCTCATCTCACAGATTTGTTCTCACACTGACCATGTGTTCCTCAGTAACTCAAATCATAAATCGCATGGTGCATTCATAAATTATTCCTCTGATTTGGTAATACTCATTACAGAGTATGAGGCTACAAAACTTGACAAGATCGTGTTCTATAGAAATCTCATGGATTTGAAGACAGGGAACTGACTCAATACATTAATATAAATGATGACAAATATGCAGAATAAAATTAGCTGAAATGAATGAAAAATATTAGGTATGTCATATCATTTTAGCTTTTGGTTCGTTATTTTGGTAGTTTGTCTTTTCCAACTCTCATTTTGTGCCATTCAGAGTTTGCAGAGCTAAGCGTCAGTCATATGTCATGTAGATAATCTATCTTGCATCCAGGGCAAATAAGTCTGAATTCGCACTGGGCAATCTTGAGCTAGGGCCATTTTTAAGGGGGGGGGGGGGGGGGGATCCTGAAGTGGGGATTTTGCCCAAAAAGTGTGGTTTTGAGTTTTTGTTTTCTCTTAAAAGTACTGCCTTTTCTGCG
>JBCAUA010069252.1:0-10000 GCA_038406235.1 Peronia verruculata
AACTATAGATAGATATATTATAAACAATGGGCTTATATTTCTCCTTTAAACAAATTGGCCTATATTTATCCTAATAAGATATATAGCTAATTATACATGTACATGTATTAGCTTTCACAGTGGGCTTCTGTCGTGATGCGGAAGCACTCCACGCGCAATCCTCAGGATTTTTTTTTTTGAGAGTTGTCCCCACCCCTGATAAATGGGTGCACAGGATCTTCCCAATTTATTTTGAGCTGGGATATTCCTAAAATTGTATGAAATGTGGGATGTTGGGCTGTAGAGTGTTAATTTGTCTACTTTGAACAATTGTGCCTTGCTTTCTCTCTATTCACAGCCACATTTTTGATGACCTTAGCCAACTTGGACGGTGAGGAAACCTTTGACCCCTCCTACCTGGGACAGGCTGACTCTGTGGTGCAGGAGAGAATCTGTGATGATGAATTGATTATTATCAAGGGGTAGGATATAAACCACACTGTATCAGTTACACAACAAAGTGATCATTCGATCCTTGGTGGGATTTGTCCTCTCCCTACAGACCTCTGGATACTTTGTCCATAACTACAATTGAACTGATTGAAGGAACAAACAAAAAACCTCAAAAAATGTTTGATTTGAAACATGATTAAAATCAACTGATAAAAAGATGTAAAGAACAAAATAGCCAAGAGTGGGAACTTCAAGCATTATTACTTTAAATAAATTGATTTTAAATAGACTGCACTGCATCCAAGTCCACGATTGAGATAAATTGTATTGTAAGTTTTGATCTGTTCCATTCCTAATGACAACTCTTTTTATCAAGCTGTTGTCCGTCTCAGAGACGGTTTTGCTATCAATGACAACAGCTGCAGATTAAGACAACCTGAGATCTGTATCGAATACCTGCATGTCACACTGGTAGAAAGAACAGTGTGGAGAGACTCCCTTTGTCTTTTCACTGATGTGTAAATGATCTCAGGAAATGATAATAAATTTCAGCATTTATATGATACAGTGCAGTCTTGATAGTACCCAGTACAACATTGCGGATACAATTATAAAAGCATAGCAAAGTGTGCCTGAATATCTCCTGTTGTGAAAGCTTTTGTTAGCTTCCTTTTTTTTTTTTTTTTATTTTGTCTGGCTTTTCTCAAGTGTTTTATCAAAAGCTACATTTTATAGACTTACTGTACATCAGAAAACAGAGTAAAATATTGTCCACAATTATAGAAATATGTCAGTGTGTGCCTGAATATTGCACATTATGTGATCAGTCTTTATTTGGGTTTTCTTTCATTCTTGTGTATTATCTATTAAAAAAAAAAAAAAAAAGTTGTTTCTACAGGATTGCCATACCTTTGCTTTTCCTTTTCATTTCAGACCTAAAGCCCGCACTGCGTCCTCTATCATTCTGCGCGGTGCCAACGACTTCATGGTGGACGAGATGGAGAGGTCTGTACATGATGCCCTGTGTGTAGTACGGCGTGTGTTGGAATCCAAGAAAGTTGTAGCGGGTGGTGGTGCTGTCGAGGCAGCGCTGTCAATTTACCTGGAGAATTTTGCTACATCACTGGTGAGTATACATTGAACAGTCATATTGGTGGGAATGTTTGAGGTAGATTTTGGCTTTAAACAGTTGGTTCAATAATTATGTGTTTGTTGTAAAACATTCATATGAACAGAGACTGTGACAAAGGTCATGACCGTTTGTCTCTTTACTCTTGATCTTAGTAGAGAAGTTTGTTTTCATTTTTCTTTCTTTCACAAGAGATTTTCAAATTTATTTCAAGTAAATTATGTGTCATCTAAGTTCACAATCTGACCTGAGGTAAGAGGATGAAATTTTAAAATCCTCTGTTAGAACAAAAATAAAAACGATCAATTTTTAAACATTGCTGTATGTGATGGTGTAAACACTTGACTAAGGGTGACAACATGGTCATGAAAAGGTAGTAGATTTATGTGTTAGAAAAAAAGTTTGTGTTCATATGGGACCTTGAGAAGTGGTCTGCCTTGACCGTGAACCACTAGACAGTGAGAAATAATTCCATGCTGTACAAGTGTCCATGCTGTGTAGTTATTATGACTTCATCGGCTGATAGACGTCTCAGATTAGACCACAGTGGGAAGGGGAATCAGGACAAGAACTGATGACAGATGCTCATTGTATATATATGTGAAAAATATGTACATGTGTGTTTGTTTAAGTGCCTGGATGAATGGGTGGATGTCTGTCTGGTTTTTCTCCAGTAAACTGTAAGGATATATTTTCCTATGAAAAATAAAGTGGTTGTATTGTGATAAGCATCATATTAGTTTATTGTATTTCTGTCCACACACTGACAGGCCAGTCGAGAACAGCTGGCCATTGCTGAGTTTGCCCAGTCCCTGTTGGTCATCCCCAAGCAGTTGGCGGTCAATGCTGCTCAGGACTCCACAGATCTGGTCGCCAAACTCCGAGCCTTTCACAACACCTCCCAGACCAGGGCAGAGCATAATGACCTCAGATGGTGAGTGAGACAGTGGCTTAGCCTCTTACAAGTTGCGCGAGCCAGTGACATGACCACAATGCAAAAGTCTCTGTGTCCTTGCAGCATCACACAGGGTTGTCAGATTTCCTACTTTTTGGCTATCCCAAATCCAGTATTATTTACTATCAGTATGCTTCAGTTTTACAAGCTGCTATAGAGTATGCCAGGAACTCTCCCTACTTTTTCATTGAGACAGATTAACATCCCTGATCACAATAGTGGCATAAGTCATTTCTAGCACATTGGGTACAAGAAGGGACAAACATAATCTTTTATAGCACAGTGGGGATTGTTTTTTTTTCAAGCCTTTTCACTTCCTTTTGTCAGACTGGAGTGTTGAATAAGCAGTGTGAGGAAGACACAAAAACCGTCACTTCTTGTCATTTGCAAGGATGGTCTCAAAAACTGTTTTGACAAAATTATTATGCACAGTAAAGAGGAAAACATTTCCCTTGCAGAATAAACTTTTAGAAAATTTTTCATATTATAATATAATCCAGAGCCCAAAAGTTATTTTAGTTCCTCATCTTCTTTATTGTTCCTGTTCTACATCCTTTGTGTCTGGTAAAGGGAAGTAATGAGTTGTGATATTGTGATTTTGCTGAATTCATGGATAATTGTGTTGCATTTTTTTTTTTCATCGTCTTGTCAAATAGCTCTTTTGTTCAGGAATGCCATCAGTTGCATTTCAGCTTTGGGTTAACTTAATGTGATCATCAAAAAAACTGATAATGATTTATAGAAATGTCAGTGGTCAGTGGAAAGAGACACGGATAGATCTTATCTCTATGGACATAGTATTTAGTCACACTCTTCTGTGCTTAGATATTCACATTCAGACTTAAATTCCTGTGATCCGATGGTGGATACATCAATTTTCTGAACACAGCTCCTATTAAATCAGCTCGTTTCATTTGATAGCATGAGATATGTCATTCTGGCTTTTAACAAAAGAGGTTTTTCAATCAACTACTTCCAAAGTTTGCATGCAGGTTTGAAAAACATTTTAATTTTTGCCTGTTGGGCGTCTTGGATTTCAGTATCTGCCCATTGAAATTTCAAGTTTTTATTGATATGGTATTGGTTTGCTCCTGGTCTCTTGGTCACAAATGACTGACACTTTTTCGATGAATTCCATCTCCCTCTCCTTCAGTGTCGACATTGTGCCAGTTCCTGCATTTCAACATTTCAGTAAAGCTTCTGTAGACCATGTCAGTCCATTTCTTGCTTTTTTTCTCCCATTGCACAGGCCATCTTCCTCGGTTTGTAGTGGAATTCACTGTTTTTTTGTTGGTTTTTTTTTTTTCTTCTTTCTTTCTGGAAAAAAATATTTATTCTTTACACATAGCCGTGTTGTATTTCTTTTCTCTGCCTTCAGCTATCAGACCCTTTAAAACTTTTTTGTGTTGCCCAAAATCTTAAGTGTTTTCTTTTTATTTCACCTGCAGGGTTGGGCTAGATTTGTACGAAGGAGTTGTAAGAGACAACAAGAAGGCCGGTGTTCTGGAGCCAGCCATGTCCAAGATCAAATCTCTCAAGTTTGCTACAGAGGCAGCTATCACCATCCTGCGTATTGACGACATGATCAAACTGGTGGCCGAGAAACAAGGCGGACAATCGTACCAGGATGCTTACCGATCAGGGGCATTAGATGATTGATTACCACTCTTAGGGCTTAGACATTAACATCAGCATGGGGAAGGGAGGGGGATAGGATCTGTATGAGGGGTGAAAATTTAAACAGTACTCTGTGATCAGTCTCTAAACAGTACTTTGCTATCTAGTAAGAGGTCGAAAGAGAGTCTAAAAATAGCCATGTTAACTTACAATAGGCGTGCACTGACTGCCGGATTACTTCTGACTTCTGGGATGAGATCAAGCTGTGCAAAAATCTTGATTTTGTTTATATCGGGCTACACTCACTGTGTTTTGGTGTGTATGAAATTCAACTCTAGTTTTATATTATGCTCTTCATTTTAGGGCAACATCATTAACGGAATGGACAACGCTAAGCTAGCCTTGTATCTATAGCAGGTTGCACAGCATGGGTGGGACAAAAAAAAAAAAAAAAAGAAAGCTGACTTGATACTGTGTGCATTTTCACTCCTCAGATGGCCGGGGGTATTTTAATGAATTGTCGTCATAGTTATGCAATGCAATGAATTTCATCGTGGTTTGTTTGTTCCATGGTTGCATGGGAATGCTTGAGTGTGGAACGAAGGAAAGAGTATAGAGCAAAAGTTTATTTATTGGTGGAATTTGCTACAGTGATTGAAACTGTCAGCACTGGTCATAGAACAAAAACAACAATTATTTGAAAGTTCTAGGGTGGAAATTTTGTGGCAAATTAGAATTTTAAAAACTTAAGTCCATTCATTATTACTTCATAGGTTGTTCATAAAGTGGTTGAAATGCTGTCATTTCATTGCTGTCGGACATGTTTTGCAAGTGGCTTTATGCATTCAATATTAGGTTTTGCATTTTCACTGGCTTGTTTTTGTTTTATTTTTTTATTTTACATTTTTTGTTTACCAAATGAATCATTAAACTCATTTCCACTTTTTTGAAAAGAGGACTCATTGGGTTTTTGTTTCGATGTGTGTTTTGAATGATGTTTGAAAATGTGGTTTGCCTGTTTGCTGGAATGATGGAGAAAGTTAAAACGTGTCATTCCGAATAATCATGAAACAGTTTCATGGGCTGAAAGTACGAATTTTTACTTTTAGATAACATATTCATGACAATCATGTTGATCAAGTGTTGCCCTTCACCACAAGCTTCCCCTTGTTTGTATTGTTTAGAAATATTTTGAAGACATAAATGGTTACCTACACTGGGAGTAAGAGAGATGTATATTGCAAATACCTGTATGTAGAAATTTGTCATTCACTGTGGTCATGATCAAAAACACATAACAGAGAACATAATATGTAAGAGAGATATTCTCTCATTGGAAACAGACTAAGATATTCTTTTATTTTTTTTATCATAGGTCATTTTATTGTGTCATTAATGTGTCTGTTTAATTCATAATTTATCTGTGGAAACTTGCTAGTGTGCCTGATTGCAATTGAAACAGACAAGAGACATCCACTTATTGAAACGACAATGTCTTTGTGATACAAACTTGTTTTCCAGTTGTCATAAACACTGTTCCGGTAATAAGTGGATTACATGTAGTTGATATGAAGACAGTTCATTCTGAATAAACTTTTTGCACTGAAAACATTAAAAACTCCAACCAAAGGGCTTCATGTTAAAATATAAATACAATGTAATCATACCTTTAAAGGCACAGATATGTACAGAAATCATTTGCAGGATCATCATATATCTACACCTACATGTACATGTATTTCTTTGAGTGGTAGTTGGTAGGACATATGCACACTTCATGGTGCAGTTACAGAAAGCTCTTTCAGAACTCCAAGCAGATATAGGCACATGAATCATTCACACATGAAGTCCTTCTCATTCTCAGATAATCAACATACTACATGTAGCGAAGTCTGAAACAAGGCATTAAAGTTATGAAGGAAATCCTCTCTACAATCTAAGAAACAATAGAATCCTAACAAAATCAGCCATGTACAAAAGTTGAGGCTAAAACAGTCATTTTTCTTTTCTTTGGTCAAAAATTCATTAAATTATGTATTCAATCCACTCCAAGGCCTGGGATATTTGAAGGCTCTTTTGTTTTATGTTAGATGTATTTTACATAACATCACTTATTTCCAAATACATCCTGTAGAGTGTAGTCTGGAATTACATAACAAAACATTCATCTTGTTTTGTCATATTATTTTTCTATACTGTCCTTTCTTGAACATACATGTATTAACTGAAAACCCATACATAATAATTATATATATGTACAGAAACATTAGGACTCCAAATGACTTGCGACTAGGGCAAATGAGTTGAGTCGCCCTGGGCAACAAAGATACACGGCTGTTTTTGGTCGTTTTTAACTACTTTACGACTGAGATACTAGATCAATTGCACCTGTTTTTAATCTAAAAAAAAAAAAAGAAAGAAATATCTTGGTATCAGAGACAGAAAACAGTGGAAAACTGTATAAAAACGGATATGACTTGAACTCACCTGGCGGGACTTGTGACTCATTTGCCCTGGGCACAAGACATATAACAATTTCTTTTGACAGCCTAGGGTTTAATTACTTTCATTAATCATTCATCTTGGTGTACGAGATGAAATTTTGTGTAGTAAAGTTAGATGTATGACAAAAAGGCAGTAGAGCAATTATCACTTGCTATACATTAGAACGTAATCATATATTGAGGTGATATGCAAAGCTCACGAAAGCTTCAAATGGCATCCGTACAGTTCATGTCTCGATATGTTGATCTTTTCACCTTCCATCGTCTGCGTAGTTATTATTTGGTGGTTGTTGAGAGAACACATCCTGTTACTCTTGTCACACGTTGTTGACTTCAAGTCTCCTACCACTGTGCTGTTCAGATCAGATACTGTTGACCTCTAGTGTTTGGTTTGCCCTGTAAGAAACAAATACATATATACAATATGTCTGTAAAATACAAAACATATACAGCCTGCTACTGTCATGCACTCGCTCCCAATACAAACTCATCAGGCATAGGGCCTTTCTTAATTGGAAGTGTTTATTTATGCGACTGGGTCTATCTTCAACACTCATCACCCGCTCATCGGACCTACATGTAAGCATTAGGATGGACTTGTGCTGGGTGAGGGTCCCAGCAGGTTAAACCAGTGAGGTTGATCTAGTTCATTTGAATCATTTAGAAAAACAAAAGAACTGACCTGTAGGGGAGAGGATTTTCATTTGCCAAAGTGATTTCTTCCTTCTTTGCAATGCTTGTCTTACACCTCTTGTACTGGATAAAGGAAGTAATGTAGCTGAGTCAAACGCTTCTTTAATACATGTACATTTATACATGTGATTCTTTCTGTTTGGCATTGTCTTACAGCTAACATACACTGCAATGTCATGAGTCATTCGTTGTACCCAGACATCAGTCTAACTTATGTCATTATTGAATCTAACTTATGTCATTTATTGAATCTAACTTATGTCATTTATTGAATCTAACTTATGTCATTATGGAAGATGCAATGACCACAAGTACCGGTAGCTTAGCTTTAGGGGGACTAAGTTATGCACTCACCTTCACTGGAAGTTTCCTGCAGCGGTGCCGAGCTCTCGACAAACGCGTGGTTTTCATGTGCAGGGTAAGGCGGGGGTGGATCCATTTCCACAGCGGCCAGGCCTTTACTGGGTGTTAGTGAAGTCTGTGGTATTGGCAGGCTATAGGAACAACAGAGAACATACAGGCAGTTACAACATACGTGTATGTGTAAGTAAAGGGAGAACTTAAGAAAATTTAAAACTGCAGACGTTGGCGTTACCTTTGACATCGATATAGCCTATTTACATACAGAAGAGGTATTGCTCTAAAAGTTAAAGTTTGTGGAAAATTTCTAAATATGTAACATGTTGTAGAAGAGTAAAAGAAAAAAAATAATTATCTACATGTAATTCAGTTCTGTCTATCCAAATCCTAAAACTCTAATAAAGACTTTCGTGATACTAAAGTTTGTATTATACATGTACTTCGTTTTAGCGTATTATGTGTTAACCTGTACGTCATTGTTTATCGCAATTAACGTAGCAATTCAATATGATTGCTATGCTTAATGTTAATTCCCCATATTGTATGTAAGGTGGCCTAATGAGAATAACATGCAAGTTAAATCTGTGTTGGTGTGTAACATATGTACATGTACGTACAAAGAAGACGCGGGTCAAATTCTACAATCTGACAAGGCACTGTTAGGTAAAAATTGCAGCAGATTATGATACACGTATGGTAGCAACGGTACAAATAAAAAGACAAGCTGGCTTATTCCTTCTTCTCCCTCCTTTTTTTTTTTTTTTTTGTTTTTCTCCTCCTCCGTTTTGCTCCTTCTAGTCTTTCTCTCCCTCCTCCTCTTCTTGTTCTTCGTACATTTTGCTTCCCATCCTTCCTCCTCGTTTTCCTCCTCATATATTCGATTTTGTGTGTGTGTGTGTGTTTCGGCTTCGTCGACTTTCTATAATTGGCATTTTTTTTAATTAGTAATTTTTGTGGAAACTCTTAGGCTATTTCATTTTATTTCATTCTTCATTTGATGTGACCAACAAGATGGCGGCGTGTTGTGATGTCACACCCACTTGACTCCTAACCCACTTACCTGCTGAAGTTGGCATAGTGTGGCTCCGTGTAGGGAGGCGGGGAGGGCAAATGGGTATTCACACCACCATACTGTCTGTGGACAGGGGCGTCACCACCTGAGACTGTGGGAGGGGGCGCAGGGGTAGACATTCCCGTTGGACTGAAGGCAAAGGGGAAATTAGTCATGACTGAAAAAATAACCGACTGTTATATGTTATAGCACAAACCTCGAAAATTGTAACCGAACTTTTCCCAAGTTGATTTAACAGTGCATGCTTTTGAACACCACACCCCAGGCTTTTCTGTTTGATTTAAGGCAGGTCTGAAGATTGAAACCGAAATTGGCCATTAATTGTGTTTTGCTTGTGTTCACCACAAAATATGACAGAGTTACGGTCAGAGAATCTATTTTTTTTTTTTTTTGTTAGGAAAAAGCAAAATTATGCAAATTAGTCATCCAAGATGGCCGCCGATACACAATAAATAGAAAGAATTTTCAAAACATTCTAGGGATTTTAATAAAACAGCCAGCTATTTTGGGGCAATGAGCCACTTAACCCTCTAACAAATGACTTCCCTTCCCCAGATACAAGAGGTACATGTATATCACAACCAATGTAAAGAAGGAAACAATCGCGTTTTCCGTTCCCTTGCTATGTCAAACATAGGCAGGCCTATCAGAAAGTTCTGAAAATTATACCACATAATTTTTTTTTTCTGTCTTGTGTGTAAGCTTATTTTATTTTCCTTCTCCCCCCTCCTCCTTCTCTCTCTCTCTCTCTCTCTCTTATTTTATTTGATTTTTTGCATAGCGTGTTTCAAATAAGAAGATATATATATATATATATTTTTTTTTTTTTTGCTACAGGGCTTTTCTCATACATGTACTGCTTGTGCTGGGCAAAGGAAAACAAACCAACTGGCTGAAAACAAAAAAATGGTCCATTGGAATACCCCTTGGATTCCATGTTAACTATAATCTATATGTTAGTACAATTTTATCTCGTATATTTTTAGGGTGAAAAACAAAAAGACCTTTTTGAGGGGATGGGGACCGTAGAGGAGAGATTTAGGCGTCTTCCTTTCGATGAGCATGTGAACATTATTGCAGGTTGATACACTATCGGAGGATTGGAAAGATTATTATCTGCCTGCTTTTTTTTTTTTTTTCAATAGGTCAACAGTTCTTGGGTAGGAAAGCACGACGTCTAACCTTCTCGAGTTAGGGCGAAGAGTTTCTTTATGCATTTGTACACACGGGACCTTTCG
>JBCAUA010069317.1:0-11069 GCA_038406235.1 Peronia verruculata
ATGAACAACCCCCCCCTTCCTCAAAGCCCTTAAAATCTCATTAAACCTGACTACTCTACACATTTCACTGATATTCTTGATCACTTCAGTGGAGGTAAAATGTTGTGCCCAACTATTTACCATGAATCATATATGAAATATGGAAACTGCATCCTTTGTCTTGGAATAAACAGCCTGATATAAATTCTACATAAATCTGCATCAATGACTCACATTCTTCCATTTCCATATAGCATGACATATGTGGTTCTCAGTGGTAAACTGTACTAAAACTATTAAGAAAGTGAGAATAACTGTACTAAAACTATTAAGAAAGTGAGAATGCATTATGTAATTATATCCAAAAAAAAAAAAAAAAACCTGAAAACAATCTTTGCTGATGTGTTGAAATTGAAACTAACATTGCTTTTTATTTTTATGTTCAAAGCAAACTGACATTTCTTTTATCTGATCCTAAGTATCTTTTTTTTTTTTAACGATTTGTGATCTGAATTTGAGTTTCATATGAAGGTTCCACATTTATAAATACATTTTGTGCATCTAATTATCTTGGCAGGTGATTCAATGACTGACCTTTTCCACATTTTGGAAGAGAGTGATGTGCTGGTGGGCAGAGACAATACAGTGTCGAAGTGGGCGGGAATATCTTTCAATGCCATAATGCATGAAGTCAATGTAGTCCAGCTCCAGAGACATTAGGCGATGAATTGCTTCATGCTTGCTCATGGAATGAGAGGCCTGGGTATTCACAGTCTGTGGGATATTAAAAATACACAGTTTCTAAGGACATTCTACTTAAAACAAAGATTATCTTAATACACATAATGAGCAAAATCTATCTTCTCACAATGTCAAAAGTAATTGTTCATTTGAAAGCTGTGGTTTGAACCCTCTTTCTTTGACACTCCAAACATGCTGAACTCTAACCTTGCCAGACCTTGCAATGTTTTAAACAGATGTCAGAATGGGACAAAATAATTGATGGATGAAAATATTTATTTCAGATTTACAGCTGCACTTAACATGGATGTCAATTTATTAACATGAATATAGGAAATGTTACACTCTGCATGTTTCTAAGACATATACTTGAAGTAAGATAAAAAAAACAAAGCAAAAAATGTCAGATCTTCACTATAATTTTTTTTTTTTTTTTAATTTATGACCAACAAAGAAACTGGCAACAGTCAAAAGGTTTATTTTCTTATTACAATAGAAATTTGATATCTGTTACTGGTTCCCTAGAGAAGAACGTACATCAGAGAAAGGGCAAGATGTTTCAGGGTGAAAACAGATAATGGCTGAAATGTCTATGTATGAAAAAATATACTGATGTGTTTTGCCCAGGACGTCAACAGATTTACAGGAAAAAAGCACATAGCTGGTACTAACCTTATGAGAAGGTGCTAGCATTGGTCTTGGAGTGCTTGTGATGCCTGGATGGTGATTTGTTGGTCTGTGCATGAGAGAAAGCCCAACTCCTGTCAGATCCTCCTCCTCCTCCTCATCAAAGGTATCATTGACTGCCCTGTTTTCTTTGTGGTCACCTGCCATTTTTTCGGTGATGCTTTCGTACAGGTGGTCAGTGGAGGTGCCCACACCTCTCTTGTTGTAAGGGCCTGGGTGGTGGGAATGCTGGATACCAGCAGCTGTCAGTTCTGTGGTGGTACTCACTACGTGGTCTCTCTGAAGCTCAAGGATCAATGTCTGAGGGTTCATTTTTCTGCAAAGTGTTCATCAAAAGTGTGTTAGCTTTATACCAGTGTTACACATGAAGAAGCAATATGATAAATTACCATAAAGCCTGAATGTTCATAATACTGCAAATAATAATGCATTAAATGAGTGCTAGCTCTATTTTAATACAAAATATCAGGATATATGATGAATAACCAATGCCCCAAGGTGAAAAGGGGAACTTTAAAAAAATGCAAAGATACAGTGAGCTTTTGTGCCTTTCATACAATGAGGAAGGCTTCAAGAAGACACAGCAATTCACTGAAGTAAAGATTCAATGAAGACATGGCGATAAAAGGTTTAAAACATCATTTTCTTATATCAAAGTGTTTACTTAAGTTTAATATACACTATGTTGGAAGAGAGATGATAGTCAAGAAAAGGACAGAGTTGAGGTTGTGTAGTTTAAGTTGTAGTAACATTTCCTACTGCAAAAGAAGAATCAAAACAGCTAGTATTTCAGAAAGTTTGTTGACAAAAACTTCTATTGATTAGATTCACTAAGCATATATACAGAATGTAGGCATGTTTATGTTGGTCAACCTGTTTGTTGCTCTTGTTTAACAATTTTATTGTCCTTATAGACAAGCAGAACATCTTAGAAGACTGTCAATGGGTTTTAGAGCTTCAAAAATTCATTATCGACACTATCATTATTACATGTTTGATGATGGCTTGGACACTGACCTGACCAAATGAGCCACTCCCTCACTTGTTGATCTCGACACATTCTGGCCATTGATTTTGATCACCAAATCTCCTTTTTTGACACCGGCTTGTTCAGCAGGGGAGGCTGGGGACACAGACAGACGGGAGCCATATGAAACATAATACTTTCAAGTATTTTCCTTTTAGCATTTTTTCCAGCTTTGTTTCTAATCCTACAATAATAGTGAAAAAATAGTTCCATCATTCAGTTAAAATGTTGGCATTTATCAGAGTATAATCCTCTTTCACATATTTGCATGCAAGCTGATTTGTTGAGAGGATCTGCCTGAAAAGCTTTTGAAAAGTAAAGTAAAACAATGTAACTATGCATGAAACAGCTGATATCCTGATATATAGCTTATGGGCATTCTTTTCTTATGTGGACACACGTCTTCAGGTTTGTAACTTCTGTCATGTCCTCTCCACGGGAGTTATGACATTCATTGTTTCATTTGTAAAATTAATAAGACTCAACAAATCAAAAAAAACCACAAACAAAAACAAACAAACAACCTGGCAAAAAAAAAAAAAATACAAAGCATTTTGTGATATATACACAGCTAACGTAAGGATATAATCAGAAACATTTACACTTTACAGAAGAGTTGAGTACAATTACACTTTACAGAAGAGTTGAGTACAATTACACTTTACAGAAGAGTTGAGTACAAAATAAAACATTTAAATCAGAATGGCCATGACCCAGCCACAGCATATTTTATTAAAGTTCTGGAATTGGTTTAATCTGAAGACTAATGATATGGACAGTGCATTTTCCAAAGGTTAACTAATAGCTGATTTTTTTTACTCCCCCCCAAAAAAGGCAACATGAACAACATAAATTTTATTGATAAGCTGACATTTGTCAAAGAAAATTTAATAATTCTGAAACAACTCACATCTGGCATGGAAAAGTTGCAAAATCAAAAGCCTCTTACCTCTATCCACTCTTCCAACTTTAGGTGGCAACTCATCCACAAAGGAAAATCCAAATCCATTTTTGCCTCGAGGTATGTTGATCTGTACCAATTAACATAACAAAGAATATATAACATAACAAAGAATAAATGTGGTTTATAACAACATTATTAAAACATTTTAGAAAGAATGAAATGATAATAATAGAGTAGCCAAGAAAATTGCAGGACTAACTGCACTGAATAATGGTAGTTGCTCATATTTTGTGGAGTTTCCGGACATATTGTCCACAACATAGTACTGAACATGTAAAAGCAAAATAATGAGATGTCACATTTCAATAAACAAAAGTTCATGTAGTCTCCCATCCTCACCACTAAGGGAATACATAATCAAATTTAGAAATTTTCCATGAATTGAAAATCACCCCAGCGATAAACTACATGCCATGCCTGAGATGGAGAATATCTTACCACAATTCTTTCTTGCCCATCCACTGCCTTGTTAAACTGTGGAATGTTTTGCTGACCTGAGGAAGAGAAATCCACTCATTACTTTATAAAAATAATAAATGCAGCAAAATGAAGCCAGTCTCCTACCAGCAGTCAGACTCAAATTCTAGCTGAACACAGTGCATCTTTATTTATTTAATTCTTCAGCATGGGAATGATGCACATGTTGATATTAATATGGAACGATTTAGTAAAAAAAAAAAAAAAAGTGAATAACATGGAAATCTTGGATATCTTATATAGGTAAAAACAATTCCAAAATACACCAATTCCAAAATACACAGCTCCTCAAAACTCTTTGTATCTTTGAATGTGTCCCATGGGTAGCTTTCCTGGGGGGTCAGATGCATAGAATTTTCTTGAGCTCCTCACTTAAAATATTAGCACATAGTGCTGCTACTTTAGCTCTGTATTTGATACATAGATATCTCGTGAAAACGGCATAACAGCAGTTTTACAGAGATTATTTAAAAGTATTAACACTGCAGTACAACAATGGATGCGTAAAGTTAAATTATAGTCCAAGAAAATCATTTCAATATAAAATAACATTCTAATTACATCTTCTCCTCTCTTAAGTTCAAACCCGATAATTTTTGTCTTATCAAACAGATATTTTTCTATGACACATACTAAAATACAAAGGTTCTGTATTCTTACTTCTAACAGTGAGCACTGGCTTTGTGTGGGCTTGTAGATGTTTCTTCCTGCCAACTTCTTCTGTCAGTAGATAGTACCAGCCATCAAGGTCCTGAAAAGTAATGATGAAAATGCTACCAAATCATGAATGTTTTTAACCATAAACCAATTTTTTAAATTTAATTTTGACATAAAGGTTATTGTAAGTCCTACTGATGTCAAAGAATGTGATCTCTCTTTGCAATCTCCATAAGACATACTTAGTCCAATATCAGTCATCCTTATTTCAAGGAACCTTTTGATAGTGCTCAAATCCAACTGTTCACACATTAAAAAACTTGATTCTGTCTCTATGTTAATCAATATCTCAATCTCTGCTGTGATTCAATGGTTATGGTCCATGTAATAGAGGCAACACGTGTAACTTTCATAGACATAGGCCTCAAAATTTCTAAACTCTAACAATTTGAATATTTTTTCTAAAACTCCATTCCACACCCAATTACATGTACAGTTGTAAAGCGAGATATCCTTCTCACATGATTAACAAAATGGGAATTCAAAATTAATCTCTTAGTGAAGGTAAGAAGCCAGGGAAGAACTGCTTGAAACATTTTACCAGCCAACACAGTGGTTCTACCCTATCTTTCATACATGAAGATGAATCGTATCACACCTGCAAATGCCTTGTAAAAGATTTGTTCATTCCACATTCTTGATAAATCGTAGTTCTCAATGCATTATATGGTAAAACTCAAGGCTTTTCCTTCCACCCCTCCACCCCACCCCACTGTAGAGAAGAATAGAACACTACTAAATTCTATATGAACTCTCTATGACCAGCTGAAGTTGCACAGGCGAAAATTAATTAATAAATAAATAAATATCCCAAATCCAGGCAGGGCTGAAATACAAGAATTACAACTATAGATGTTTAGCAATTGTTTATACAGACAATTCTGAAATATGGCCAATTTACAAGACAGTTATAGGTGTTTTAAAGTTAAAATAAAAATACAAGTCTGAAATGCAGCTGAAATATGGAAAGAGAAAGTTCTTACCTTCTTCAGCAAATTCTGTACCCCAAAGGACATGCAGCCAAGGAACTCAGAGGCACTGGCAGAAGGAGAGACATTTTCAACATCAATCTCAGACTCATCCTCAGTCTCTTCCTCTAACGTATCATAAGGATCAGCAGTACTTATCACATGACTTTTGAATGTTTCTAGGTGGACACTGTTCAAATGGCTATAGTGTGGCTCAGATACTTTAGTGCTACACTGCTCTCCACCATTCTTCAAAACGGGATCTTCAGACACACCCACAAGTTCATAGTTTTCTTCTTGCTTGTTTTCTTCTAAACAGGGTTGTAACCTGATGCACTCCTTATTATTGTTACAAGGGAAGGCGGCAACAGACGCCCCACTGACAGTTCTGAGGGCAAGGCTACCAGTGCTTTGGATAAAGGCTTCGTTGAAAGACCCTACTGATTTCATCCTAGCTATCACAGTGCTACTGCTGCTTGCAGTCATTAGAACACAGCTTTGTCCAGTTCTGGTATCACTAACCATATGTCCATGCTTATCACTATCACAGGATACAGAACTGCAGGCTTGGCTATCTTTGCTGCTGGAGTCCTCTTGAAGGTCTGTACTACAACAAGTGGAGCACTCTTGAGTCGATTCTAGACAAGAAACATATAACCTTCTGGCCTCCAAAGGTGGCATGTCGTATTGTTCATAAGAGTGTTCGGCTCTTGGAATGTCGTAAATGGCAGTGGACGCTTCTGTTGAGGTTTGAGAGTCATCACTCCGCAGTGCAGGAAAGACTTGGCGTAGGGGGAGGAAGTCAGTATCGTTCTCGCTGGCTGTGGTTTCGATCTCTTTGATGTAGATAGAAGCGTCGGCCTCTGTCGGTATAGGTGGAAGAGGCGGCTGAGTCTCACGACGTTTGAAAGACCGTGAAGATATGGAGGGGTCAAGGGCAGCAGAAGTGCCTGAAAACTGTGTTACATTGTTAGCAAAAGACACTCGGCGCCCAGTTGTGCTCTTTGCGTCATTAGCTCCCTGTGGCAGATCCGAGTTCAAGTCCATGGAAATATAGCCACAGGTGGGTGGAATGTTTTCATCGTTGACATGTGTGGACAGGTCTGTTTGAGCTGAGAGTTGAGACACGTCAGAAGGAAATGGTCGCCTCTCCCCATACGGTTCTGTTCTCCGCTTCTTGCGCTTGAAATTGAGCCACAACCTTCGGCGCTGGCTTCTCTCCTCTTTCTCCTGCGCCATGGACACATTGTGTGACAGACACGTCAGCACTCTCATGGTGGCTATAGATGAGCCTTTCTTGCTCTGCTCATTGATTCTGTACAAGATGATGTAAGTCGGAATGTTTATTTCACCATTCCAATGGACAGCGCTCGGCAACGACAAAAGTCACTTCACGCACCACGCCGTCTGGTATCACTTCTGGAAGGCAACGTAGTACAGCATTATAGCTAAAAATAGTATGACTATTCCAGGTGAACTAAATTATCACGCACTTCCAAACCTAACAATGACGATGTGAGAGAGAGAGAGAGAGAGAGAGAGAGAGAGAGAGAGAGAGGGGGGGAGAAAGAGAGAAAGAAAAAAAGAGTGTTTACAAGTCTATGTACGATTTTTTTTTTTTTTTAGTTCACCACATAAGTCATGAACATGATACTAGCCGTAAGGATGAAGAGAGAGAGAGAGAGAGAGACAGACAGACAGACAGAGAGAGAGAGAGAAGAAAAAAAACACTTGATAACTGACAACAAAGAGGTCACACAAGATAAAGGACTAATTGCGAACGACACCCGGCAGGGCACTATTTGTGTGGCTGTTGATGCTGAATACCGAAAGACAGAGTCAAATTTGGTGTTCCAAGAATAATGCCATTAAAAAAAAATGTGTTTCATACAATTACACGGACAACAAGTTAGTTCTGCTTGTTGCTCACTCAGTAACTCCAGAGCACCCTCAGAAACCTTCCTTCACTTTCCTTAACAATTACCACTTCCCATTGGCTGCCGTTTTGAATTCAAAATTGACTCACGCCGGGCTTTCACTGAGAGAAGGACACAGAGATCAAGGGAGAAACAGGTAAGGCGAGGGGTTAGAAAGAGGGCATGCACACACCTTTGATCCACGCGTCAACTATTATTCTACATGGTATCAACAGGCGGCTGTGGTCTTGTAGTCGGTGGTGAGGGGACAAACATCAAGGGGTAGACACGACAACACAGCTCTGCACTGACGGTAACCTGATCCGGGTGGGTGATTCGTGGAGGGGGGGGGGGTGAAGTACAAAGGGAGGGGACGGGGGAGGGGGTGGAGTGGCAAAGACACGGGCGGACTTGAAGAGAAAATGACAGACGGGGAGGGAAGGAATGGGGAGAGGGGTGTGTGGCGCGCGCGCGCTGGGTGCAAAAGGCAGGTGTTCGTTGCGCACTGAATGTAAATAGCCCAACATAAACATAGCGTAGTTGGACGGGGTCGTTCAAGGCCAAATTTCAAACTGAACATAAATTGTTAAAGGTTGTGCGGAATGCCTACACACTCTGTGAGCCTTTAGTATCAGTTTATAATTAGAAGTAAGCTTTTCTCGCGCCGATGTCAAGGAAAGATTTCAAATGACATGAAGAACATTATTGACGTTTAGTTTTAGACCTGCTGGTCTGTCAGACCTTTTTTCCCCACACGTTCCCAACAGGTATATTTCAAGTCTGCGCAATGACACATCTACCCAGTCCCATACTGTAACACATCTTCAAATAAATATAATTATTCTCTTCAAATGGATGTGATGGAATTGTAAAACACAGAAATGAGATCCGATACAATTATCAGTGGATAGCTAACTTGAACAGGTGTTGAAATTGGTATCTAAGACGTCAGTTTTTAGTATGCAGGTGCTCAGATTACTGATGCAGTGAAATCATAGCACCCATTAGCTATGACAAATATTTCAGTAGTAATGCAAAGTTACTGAAAGATAACAAATGAAAGATATATATGAATATAACCCCAGTATAATCTGTTTCTCGAGCGACACCAACAGTGACAATAATATAAACGTTACTTTGAGTACGTGTAAGTTTGATGACGATATATCTATTCTTGGAGAATCTGAACATTCATTAAAAAAAAAAAAAAAAGGTTGCAGTGGCCGTACTCATTAGTATGGTGTTTGATAGTCTAAAGCAAGAGCTGAGCAATGCAGGCACATACAAAATCTAGTCATAGAAACACATGTATGGATATATTATGTCGGACTAAGAGTTTTAATATCAACTGTGCTTTGCCTCCGCAATCTTTGATATGCAAAAATAATTTCTAAAAACTATAGCGACACATATCGGCTCTGAAGTTCAGAATTCGCCCTTGTTGTACGTAAAACAAACCAGCAGTGTGAAGAAACACACAATAAATAATTATTATCGACATATACTGATATTATTACTTCTATACTGATGTTGGTACTTCTGTGCGGGCAACAAACATAAATAAAAACAATGATGCGAGTGCTAAACAAAGGCATCTGAGAAAACAAAACATGACGAGAACAATCTGGCATGACCATCCAGTTGAAAGTAACAAGTTATATATGATGTGAGGACTTTTCTCGATTAGATGCACCGCCCAACCTTATCCATCAGCACTAAGTGACAGAGACCAAGACATATATATCGCCGCACAATATTCTCTCACAGGCAGCTAGAGGAACAGTAGGTCTGCTTGTGTAGCAGTATCCTGTATCACGAAAATACTCGACAACTGTACAAAGATACAACTTGATAATATAATATTCACAGCAAACGAAAAGAGGCTACAATTTAAAAAAAAAAAAAAAAAGTTTAAAAAGAATAGTTTATGACAAAGAATAACAGGCACTTGACGAGAGATCCAATGAACCATATCTTTATAAAATCTTTGAAATTGACCTAGCCTGAATAACTTTATGTCAGTTCAAATAAATTATTCGTGACTTTTGCTACAAGGATAATTATATACGCAGACTAACCTTACTTGTCACAAAGTATTCTGAATAATCCAAGAGCGATCACCAAACAGGTGCTTCTTTCTCACAAGAGGTTATGTAGTACTTGACTAGCGGTCTAAGTATCACGTGCAAGCACAATATCTCAAAGTCGTGCACAACAATGGGATATCCTCCAGCTGGTGTGAGAACGCGATTACACAACAGAAGAAAAGGCTGGACAAGCGCACGACATTGGAACGGTACTACTGTCTCATTTTCTTCACCTGATACCTAAGGTTGAGTTCACAATCGTCGCACTGAGAACTCGACACCGTAATCAAGTTAGTGACGGTGCGACGAGGCAGGGTAGTGTAGCGGCGACACCGGGCGGCATCAGGTGCTGTGACTGGCGCGGAGGGACAGAACAAAGAACTTATAGAGATTCAGGGAGGGACGGTTGGACTCCACAACAGGTGAGGCCGGCAGGCTGGGAGAGAGGGGATAAGAGAATAGAGAGAGGTAGGGGACGCTTGAAAGTTAAAAGCGAAGACAGCTGTTAATACGCCTAACCTCAAGCCGAACTCCTCAGGTCAGCTCATTTGCCGTTGACGTGCCGTAGACAGACACGGTGACAGACATGAAGCCACGCGAGTCAGATTCACGACTCACTGACTTTCAATGAGTTAGGGAGGACAGCGATTTCTGAGCATTTAAAATTAAATGGTCTAGATTGACATTATGAGTGGGGCCAGACGGTGGGGGAGCAGGAGGATGAATGGAGACATTTCAACAGATTGCAATTGTGAACGCCTAGTTTCGCTGAATGTAGACCAATTTAACTGGGTCGAGGGAGATTTAGGACTTCCTGATGAACCACTGTCCAAATTGTAATAAATGGCTTCTACTGTCGATGAAAATGGTACACTTCGACTTTTCCTGAAGTCTAAGTGTACCATGGAAAGATGTGAGAGCGATGGGTGGTATTATAAATGCGGACAGGTACCTGATATTTTAGTTTCTCGAATCTATTTCGAACATATTAGCACGACCGGCCAATAATTTACAAGCGCTAGACAAAACGGTGGAGTATTAGCTTGATTGACCTTGTCAAAGTGTGTACCTCTTAGCTGTTCCATAATATCTTTCCTTCTTTTCTGCCAAATGTTCTATCTTTTCCTACCTCTTACTTACGGCTAAGGGGGAGGGGGGGGGGGATAATTCGTCTTGAAATCCTGTGTTTGTAAATAACTCGAGCATTAGTCAAAATTCAGTTTTGTAAGACTATTTCTTCACTGAGCTAATTAAGTTTCACTGCAGGTCTGCGCATACGAGAGGGTGGGGAGAGTGGGTATCAAGGGCACTGAAGCGGAGACACTTTACGCACCAAATATAGATGCTTTATATGAACCTATATGCATACAGGTGGATTCAAATCTATGAATAATGTAACTCCAATAATAAAGATGCCTCCATTCAAATATAGGCACACTTTTTTTTTGATGGGGGGGGGGGGGGGGGACTGGGAAGGGGCCGGACAAAACAAACAAAAAAGAAAAG